>JAGGCT020001795.1:0-2500 GCA_017654935.2 Phymorhynchus buccinoides
GTGTTCTCTCTGGCAATCCCTTCATTTTGACATGGGCAGAAGCCTTTGATCAGTAAAAAAAAAATTGCGAATTGTATGAGTCAAACACATTAACATCAGGGCAATGTATTTTAACTTTAACACACACACACACACACACACACACACACACACACACACACACACAGAGAGAGAGAGAGAGAGAGAGAGAGAGAGAGAGAGAGAGAGAGAGAGAGAGAGAGAGAGAGAGAGAGAGAGAGAGAGAGAGAGATGAGACACAGACACAGACACACACACACACACACACACACACACACACACACACACACACACACACACACACGCACGCACGCGCGCGCGCACGCACACGCACACACACACACACACAACACACACACACACACACACACACATCCCTCATGTTTACGACCCTCAATCTCAAAGTCTGCTGTTTTCACAGTTTTAAGAAAATAATCATAGGGTGGCCATAGCCTTATCCCTTTCTCTAAAATAGCAGAATGTTGCTTTCAGTGAAATGTTTCAATGCGAACTTTTTTGCTTCTCAGTGAAATGTTTCAATGCGAAGTGTTTTAAGGGAGAGGGTGGGGGTAGGGGTGTGTGTGGGGTGGGGGTGGGGGGGGGGGGGGTAAAGTCATCTTGACTCTCTGCACGTTCGTGGACTAAATAAAAGGGGAATCCCCGGTCTTTCCGAGTAAGAAAGATGCCCGCATTTTCGTTCGGAGAAACGTATTGTTGGTGTGTGCAATGCAGACCTATATCATGTGGAAAGGGAAGTGGTTGAGTTTATTAGGGGTTAAAGAAGATTAGGATAAGACATTAGGCGGGGTGGGGGTTCGGGAGTGGGGGGGGGGGGGGGGGGGGGGGGGGGGGGAGGGGAGAAGACTAGGGGAGAAGAAGTCTCAAGCGCGGATCTGAACTATAACCTTGAAAGCTGTTCTTTGTACGCTCTTTGTTTGACTCCCACCGAGCCCTTTCTTCCGGGTTTGTGGTGCTTGTCCAATTGCTGATGTGGAAACAAGTCACCCCCCCCCCCCCCCCCCACCACCACCACCACCCAAAAAATAAAAATTGAAAAATAAATAAAGAAAGCTTCTCTGTCTCCCTGTGCTCACAAGGGTTTTCTCCCTTTCTGAGAATCAAGGCGTTCTGTATAACTACCCCCCACCCCCACCCCCACACCTCTCTCTAGCCTAACCCTTTTCTCTACATCGTGCACCAATGCAGTCCACAAGCGGATTTTGTTTTTTGGCGGGGGGGGGGGGGGGGGGGGGTTACAAACGTTACGGACCCCCCCCCCCTCCTCTAAAAACAAAAACTGAGAAGAAAAGAAATAAAGAAAAAGAGGGATAACTCCATGACCTCAAGTAATTATATGCCCAATGTTTTTTTAGTTTATTCTCTTTAAAGAGGCGTTCGTTGCATCTTTTACATTCAGATTATCGTCAGCTTCCCCGGCCCAGACCCCCCAACTGAACCATTGGAAACCCTCCGAGGAGTCTAATTGATCCGCCCCGGTGTGTCAACAACTTGCTCTTTCATTCTCGATCTGTAACCCTTGGTTTGTAAACCTATCTTCCCCCGCTTACCCCTACCACCCCCCCCCCCCCCCCCCCCCCGCCCTTTCCTTCAGCCCCCCCTCTCTCCTCCAATAATATTAGGTTTGATATTGTCATTGTAGTGTTACTATATATGGTTGTATTTTGCATGCTTTATAAAAAAATATAGCTTTGTCTGTGCTCGTTTTCCTTTTTCATTTCTCCTTTTATATAATAGGGGAAGACGGGGTAAAAAGCGCATGGGCGGGTAAGAAGCCCACCCCAATTATCTCATGAAATGAAGCAAATTTCAGTCTCATTTTGCCCATGAGACGAGCGTTAATGTCTAGCATTCGTCTCATGGGCAAATTTGACTGAAATTTGCTTTATTTCATGAGATAATTGGGGTGGGCTTCTTACCCGCCCATGCGCTTTTTACCCCGTCTTCCCCTATGTTGTTGTTTTTCCAGAGGGCTGGATGTAAAAAAAGCAAGTCATTGCTTATTCTATTACCCTCTATAAATAAAATGCATTCAATTCCCACCCGCACCCAAATCCAGGTCATTGCAACAGTTGTCGAACTTACATCATTACGCAAAGGGTGAAAGTAAACCATTTTCTCAATCCTGAAATGACGCGTTTCAATGTTCTCTGAATCTTCCCAATCCTGAAGGGGCGATAGCTTTTAAAATAGCTAGAGGCTCGGGGTACGGTTCCCGTATCTCACATTCTCCAGGATACGGGTACGGCGCTCAATCACGGACGCATAAATTGTGCTAAAAAATGTCTTCCAAAACTACTAACATTAACTCGGACATGTTCCGAACCCTATCCCTAATCCTATTCTTTACCAAAATGCGTTAGCAATACGAAATAAGGAAATGTATTTGTTGACGAAACATTCGACTAGTAAGAGTTACTATCCCTGAACATGGTCTGAGTGTTGCAAGAACGCCTTACCCGTA
>JAGGCT020001795.1:10000-35097 GCA_017654935.2 Phymorhynchus buccinoides
TAGAAGGTGGGGGAACTATTTATACAAAAGACCCCCCGGTATCCCCACGGGGTGAGTAGCTAGGTAGCCTAGACAGCTGTAGAACATCATTTTTTTTAAAGATTGTGTGTATCAAAGCCTACATGCGCGCAAGTGCGTCTCACTGTTTGTGTGTGTGTGTGTGTGTGTGTGTGTTCAGTGGTTTTGAGTGAATGTCACTGTGATCGGCGTCTGTTTCACACAATTCTACTCATAGACAATGCAGTTATAGGGGAAGACGGGGTAAAAAGCGCATGGGCGGGTAAGAAGCCCACCCCAATTATCTCATGAAATAAAGAAAATTTCAGTCAAATTTGCCCATGAGACGAATGCTAGACATTAACGCTCGTCTCATGGGCAAAATGAGACTGAAATTTGCTTCATTTCATGAGATAATTGGGGTGGGCTTCTTACCCGCCCATGCGCTTTTTACCCCGTCTTCCCCTATGTGCGCGAGCATCTTTGTGTGCCCACAAATGTGTGTGTGCATGCGTGCATGCATGTACGTTTGTGTGGTGTCATACATTTCCAGGAAGGAATGAGGATCGAGAGCATTCGTCAAGTCACGATTATGGACTGACTCGAATGACGACGTTACTATAAATAGCTCGGACATTGGAGTGGGTTTTTCCTATCGGAAGACAGTTCGGAAAAGAGGGAAAGGATGGGGGGTTGTGGGGGGGGGGGGGGGGGGGAGAGAGAGAGGGGGTGGGGAGAAGAGGAAGAGTAGATCCTCAAAAATAGTGTAGAATAAGAGATTATTTGACAGTTTTGAAATTTTTACTGAATTGTTTTATTATAGGTGGTGAGAGGTGTGTGTGTCACTGTGTGTGCGAGCGCGCGCGCGTCCGTGTTGTGTGTGTGCATACGTACGGAGAGAGAGAGAGGGGGAGACAGACAGAGAGAGAGAGAGAGAGAGAGAGAGAGAGAGAGAGAGAGAGAGAGAGAGAGAGAGAGAGAGAGAGAGAGAGATCTGGTGGCTTAGTGACTTTAGAGCGAGAATAAACGATATCGTAAGGGAAATAATCACTGTACATCATACTTTTTATGACAGATGTTATTCCCTCCCTTTTCCATGGTGTGAGACTGAAAAGCGATACATGGTAAAAAGCAAAAACTTCAACCAGTTTTTATTTTTTTCAGTCCAGCCAACCACCCGTCACGTTTTATAAACGGAAATCCAGATTGTTTATCTTCTACTGCAAAAGATAATGAGATTGACAAAGGAATACATAACCTCATTGACACTGGCAGAGAGGTTTAATAATTTTACCTTTAAGACTAATTTGATATGATCTAAAAAATAAAAAAAAATCGGTTTGTTTGCCTGCTGTTTGTTCACTGTTGGTGCAATATGGTTTGTGCAACATTAGTAATGGGAGTGTGACTGATTCTGGAAGTCTCGACAAAGATGAATAAATCGAAATGTTGACAAATGGTGAGCTTCTTCTTTTGTTTCATCCCCCCCCCCCTTCCCCCTCCTCAGATCTGGTACAGAGAGAGAGAGAGAGAGAGAGAGAGAGAGAGAGAGAGAGAGAGAGAGAGAGAGAGAGAGAGAGAGAGAGAGTATGTGAGGAAGAGAGCACAAACACACTCAACCACATACACTCAAACACGCAGTCACACACACACAGACAAAACATTTCCATAAGCACACTTTATTTTAAACAAATAAAATAACCAAAGTGAAGAAACACAATTCAAAAAGTGCAATAATGTTTGTGGTATTGTACTTTTTTGTTTAGAACTTTTTTTTATCTGGAATGAATAAAGCCAAATAAGTCAACCAAGGGTGGGAGGGGGGGGGGGGGGGGTATACATCAGCAAACTATAAAAAAAATTTCAAACTTTTTCAGCAGGCAACTTTGATTTTTTTCATAACTGTGTAACTGTGTGTGTATATCTGTGTGTGTGTGTGTGTGTTATGCGAGAGAGAGAGATTGTGTGTGTGTGCATTCATCATCTCTGTGCATATACTGATGCAAACATTGTGCCTATAACTGAGAATCTGCAGGTGCATTTAATGCGCATGTTGATGAATATTTGAATGAGCATGCCTAGTATACATGAACCACGAATGTATAAACAAGTATTCATTATGACTAATACCATTTTTTTAATTATTCATTATCATGACTAATACTACGTGTTTTTATATTCATTATCATGACCAATACCACATTCATTTAACATGGGTGCATGCAGTGACCAAAACGTTTGCCTGAACTTTCTTGCCCAAACCCAATGTACAAAAGAATATCTTGCTAAAGAGCCCTTTCTTCAGGCACTCAGCTGCCTGAAGCAGCATCACATTGCCTGAATTCAGGCTTCAGGCATACCCACATGCACCCCCGATTTAATAATTATCCCTACAAACAATTAGAAAACGATTCTTTGTTGTCTTTCACTTGCTGACAGCAAAGCCCACACGGTTGTTTTCCAGGTCAAACTCGGAGTAGTATCTGCCGATGAACACGTCTCCCAGAATCCACAGCGGACCGCGGGGAGGGGGCACATCCAATCCCGTGAACCCGCTCAGGCAGATTGTCTGCCCCTGCTGAGACACCTGACACACCACCCGGGGACGTTTTAGCAAGGCCAAGGGAAGTAATTTACTGATATACCAAGGGAACTAATTTCAGAGTTATGAAGTGAGCTTTAACTTTTGTGTGCTTTGAGGGAAAATTGTTCAGATTGGTGTTTTTGATTTGTTTGTGATTTTTAATAAAGACTTGCTAACGCCTTGAAATGTGATGGAGTGCGGTGCTGTAAGAGAGAGAGAGAGAGAGAGTGTGTGTGTGTGTACATTGAGTATACGTTTTCCAGCATACACATTCAGTTTGAGAGAGAGAGAGAGAGAGAGAGAGAGAGAGAAAACATTGGAATCTGTTCTGAAAAATATGACAATATAACGAATGGTGGGGGGGGGGGGGGGGGGTCACTCAGTCCGACAATTGTCCCCAAACCGAAATATTCTAACAAATTTGATTGAACATCAAAAGAAATGCGAGAGGGATGTTAGGAGGGGGGGGGGAGGGCGTGCGACAGATCCCAGGGGGAAAGTACAACACACAGGAAAACAAAGGTAAAGGGGAGGTAAGTAAGGTAGGCACGATCAGAGGACTTTTGAAGCAAGAAAAGTGATGAGAAAAAGAGCGGCAAGTTTTTTTACAACTAGGAGCAAAAAAAAGAAAGAACGTGCTGAATATCAAAGACCAGTATTGGAGAAGAACATGATGCATTTTAATAAAAATCAGACAAAAAACAAAACAAGCGGTTCGGGAGATTATCCTTGGGACAGACAGAAAAAAACCTTTTTTTGACAAACTCAGACTCCTTTGACCGATCTATATCGGGGAAAAGGACAAACATGGAAATCATAATAAAAGTAATCAACCCATCTACTACAACGACAGAGCGTGACAAAAGTCTGCAAGTTCAAAACAAAAGAAATGCAAGTCTGTTGTAAGTTTCAATCCCCACCTAAGCTAAAAGGCAATGAAAAATGTTTCCGTCTTTAATTGAAACAAACAAAAAGACACTAATACAATAAAGGTGGTTTTATAGTGTATGGAAGGACACGATCTACAAGAATAAAGAGAGAAAAACAAACATACAGTGATCACGCTAGGAATTTTGAAAACCAGTCCCATCAGCGACAATGCACCCCAACAACCGGTGTCAAAACCAGTCCCATCAGCAACAATGCACCCCAACAACCGGTGTCAAAACCAGTCCCATCAGCGACAATGCCCCCCAACAACCGGTGTCAAAACCAGTCCCATCAGCAACAATGCACATCAACAACCGGTGTCAAAACCAGTCCCATCAGCAACAATGCCCCCCAACAACCGGTGTCAAAACCAGTCCCATCAGCAACAATGCACCCCAACAACCGGTGTCAAAACCAGTCCCATCAGCAACAATGCCCCCCAACAACCGGTGTCAAAACCAGTCCCATCAGCAACAATGCACATCAACAACCGGTGTCAAAACCAGTCCCTTCAGCAACAATGCCCCCCAACAACCGGTGTCAAAACCAGTCCCTTCAGCAACAATGCCCCCCAAACCAGTCCCAGGGAAACAAAAACCAGTGAAAACCACAATATTAAAGCCCCTGTTAAACAATTACTAGTTCAATTGAAAAATTATCAGTCCCTGGGACTAACGGGTCAACTTGTTTCTGTCAGTAGTATGGTTTGGCAATCAGTATTTTACATGATATTAACCAGTAAACGCTATCCCCGACATATCAGTTGTAAGGCGTAGTTTCAATCATTATAATCATCGCATTAGAAAACTCCAGTGTACAGTTCGTACACATACGTTGTAAAATGTTTTTTATAAACATAAAAAAAATCCCCCCGAAACAAAACAAAAAGAATGCAAGCATACCCCAAAATAAAAAATTTCCAAGCAGCGTCTTGCACATCTGCCTATATTCAGAAGACACCAGAACTTGAGCTCAAATGCAATACACACAGAACCAGCCAATCCCAACCCTGATGAATTGCATAGATATTTGCAACAGAAATCAGACACATTATGGTCAGGCAACCTTCAACTTTTGTGAAACATCTTTCACCAACTACAACAAGCAAGTCGGTCCAAGCTTCAAAAACAAGTTGGAAACAATACAAGCTGTAGTGTGCCTTTAACAAAAGCTTCCATTTTTAAAATGTTTACAATCAATCCATTTTTCTACAAGTATTAAGGAATGGTTTCCAACTCTTCTTTGCCTATTTCTTACTTTCTTTTCTTGCCCTTTTCATAGATCTGTGTTGTTATCTTACCCTGGTTTAAAGAATCCAGGGATCATACCAAAAGCCGAAGTACTTGAACACTATGGTACAAACGCACCAGCTAGGGATGAGAATACGTGTGTGACCGTTTTTGATTACCCCACCACATGAGCAGCAACACTCCGACTTCGGAGGAATTTCATAGAACTAAACCATCTTTGAAATCTAAGTACGGCAAGTGTTCAGAGCAAAGACAAGACACGGGGACATCATCACTTTATGGCACAAACATTTTTGTTGGACTTTTGACATAAATCATACTTCAACTAGACATCACTGCTGCACTTACCAAACCTTGTAAGAAAAGAAAATGTTCCTTTGCTAGAAAACAAAATTCTGAAGAGAAAAAATACACACAAAAAACTCATGCTAGCATTTTGTTTGTACTGTAAAAAGTGTTTCCTTTGTTAGAAATTAAAAAAGTTCTGAAGAGAATAAAAAAAAACTCAACAAAAAAACTCACTAACTTTTTTTGTACTAACAAAAACATACATGTGGGTGATGCTGCACTAGAGGCAACACGCTCTCCAGGCAGGAGCAGCCCCAATCTCACAAACACTGACTTGAAAATATCATAATGCAATAAATTTACCTTAAGTACAGATCTCATGTACAGCTGGTTAGAGACAAATTTCAGACTTATATAAGTTATATCATACAAGGTGTCACGCACTACAAGTGGCATATTTTAAACTTACAACACTGACATGACAAAGGAAACCAAAAAACCCACAATTAGACAACAAGCAAAACAAAACAAAAAAACCTGAATACTTTGAAACAAACCAAAATATATACAAACAAACAAGAAAGTGAATACCTTGAAACAAAACTATCTCCAAGTTTCCACAGGCTTATTCCCAGCCAAAGTCAAAGCTTTCCTGCATTGCCTTCTCAAAAACACTGAACTAACAAGAAGCATCGGTTCCATGAAACAAAAAGAAAAAACAAACTGTCAAAAACTAATAAAGACTATGAAATAACGATGTATACCTTCACATAACCGTAACATTCAACTCAGATCTCCCATAGGAAAAAAACAAAACAAAAAAACAATTAAAAAAACACCAACCAACCTCTTCTGTGTCTTTTCATATTTGCAAAGCTGCTGTAAGTTATCAAACTGAGACAGTATTCAGATATATATATCTCAGCTCAATAATCTACTCATCCCAAACCTTACGTCATTGTCAGTAGAATGTAGCCACGATGCAAGAGGAAACTTTTCATTGAGAAATCAACTCACAAAGCTTCTGCTTTTAGAGAACCACTACGTACGTCACATGTATTTTCCATTTCTCCCTCTAAAAGATTTCCGTAAGATATTTATACCAGCGATAAGAGGTAAAACACACGAAAAGCATTATTTTCACTCACGGGCGTGGTGGGTCTTTTATGCAAATTATCTCCTTTTAAGGGGGATAGCTGTGGATAGTCAGGACACAGTACCATATCTAACTATTTCCCGTGTCTAAATCTGCTCAGTGAAACGGATCAAACTTTTACACACAAAAACAACAACATTGTCATGGCATTCTTTGAAACTTTTTGAGGGACAACTTTTACAAATGGATCGATTAGAAAAACAAAAAAAAGTTTATGAGTTGCACATAAACACTCGCGTCAAAACAAAACGACAGCACACAAACCGAGCACTCTCCATTTTTTACCTTAGTGACACATCATCGAGGTCATTGGACTAATTTCATAATTAATTGTTTTTTGCTCTGCAGACTATGATTCCATTCTTTACAAAACCAGACCGTACGATCAACAACAGAGCTGGACAAACCACAGATTATCTGTAATGATGCAAACGCTATGCGCTTCAATTTCTTTTCTTCTTAACAATTTTTCTTTAATATATGAAAAAGCATGATCATCATTCTTCCCTGTCCCAAAACAACAACAAAATTAGAAAGAAGACTGGAATTCAAAAGTTAATCGCTCATAAACCCTGTATCAATGCTTAGTCAATGTCAAAAAACACTAAAACCGACCAACCAAAACTGGAATGGAGCCAATGCATGAGAAAGCCAGGGTATGGAATATTGGCATTCACTGAGAATGTAATCAGACCTGGTATTGCAGTACCTCCAGGACCTGCTCAGAGCATTAAATGATGGTTCGTCCCATATGTGTTGCTTTGCAGCCGAGTGGACGTCAAACCTGGCATTCACTGACAGTGTGTGTATGTAGGATCCCTACAGAGGTCAGACCTGCCTACTTGGAATTTTCCCAATCAGTAGCCCAGCCATCAATTTTCAGTAGCATGGCAAATTTTTCCGTAGCATCCACAAACAACGGCAATCGATTTGTTCTTTTTCTGAGCCGAAACGCACTGCTTAATATGTTTCGCCGATTGAACGTGTTGACGGCAATCGTCTCTACCGCCATGATTCACAGAGAAGTCCGCATGGCAGAGGTTGCACTGCAGCGAGCATGGTTCGCACCGAGTCAACTTCCGACGATGCAAGGCCACTCCTCCGTGTAAGCTATTTTAAAAACTTGTGCGGCAGGCCGATGTTTTTTCTTAGAACAAGATGGTGTGCCAGATGATTTTCGTTTTCTGGTTTGGATTCGGTTTTTTTCGTTTGAAACATCTCCCGAATCGCTACTGCTGCTGGAGTCCGCCATTTTTTTCAGAGAAAGTAATAAGAACGCATGCGCAGTCACTTTGATAAAAACGGAAGTGACTAGGTTATCGTGCGTGACACGGCGTCTGCTCTTAGAAACCGACAAAACCGGGAACGGCATAAGCAAAAATAAAATGCGGCGGCAATTTGTTTTTTCCGTAGCAACGTTACGGTTGCCGTAGCTCCGTAGCAAAGCTTTATTTTTCGTAGCTGCTACGGCCAAATCGTAGCAGTAGGCAGGTCTGAGAGGTACACAGACAATGACATATCTTTGGCCATTTTGATTTTAAAGTCATACGATGTTTGGCTTTTAAAGTATGTCGTTTTGCAGAAAAGAACAGCTTTCTTTTTCTTAATGTTTTGAGATTTCTTTTTCTTTTTCTCTGTGTGTGGGTGGGTGTGTTTGTGGTATGAGCATGTCTGCTTAAGCCTGTATGTGCGAGTACACATGTCTGTCTCTGCACATGCGCGAGCGCACGTGCGTGTGTGTGTGTGTGTACATGTGTGTGCATGCCTGCATGCGTGCGAGTGTGTAATACACATGACAAAATCAACGACTTGTTTTCAAGGTTCTTGACCATTTCTTTACCTCAGAAACGCAAAACTTTCGTTCCACTACCTAGGCCCGACTTTCTCATGCACTGGCCTATCAACAAAAAAACAGGGTCCTAATCCTCTCTAATGACGCTCAGGGGCGAAGCGAAGAGGGGCAGAGGAGGAGGATCCCTTGGTGACAGCGAAGCCCACTCGGCTGCGGCCGAGGTCGAACTCGGTGTAGTACGGCCCGATGAACACGTCCCCCAGGATCCACAGGGGCCCCGCGGGGGGAGGGATGTCCATGGGCACAAACCCGCTGAGGCATATCGTAGAACCGCTCTGTGACACCTGCACAAGACAGGAGGAGGCGGGGAAGGAGAGGTGGGGGAGGGGGAGATAGACGAAGGAGAGAAAGGGAGAGGGAAGAAGAAGAATGGGGTGGTGGGTGGGTGGGGTGCATGTGTGGAGGAGATAAGGGAAAAGAGGAGAGGAGGTGATAAGGAGAAAGGAAAGGGAGTAGGAGAAGGTGGGGGGTGGGCAGTTGGGGAAGGAAGGGTGGAGGGTGAGATAGATGAGAGAAAGGGAGAGGGAAGAGAGGGGGATGGAGGGGAAAAGAGGAGAGGAGGTGATAAGGAGAAAGGAAAGGGAGTAGGAGAAGGTGGGGGGTGGGCAGTTGGGGAAGGAAGGGTGGAGGGTGAGATAGATGAGAGAAAGGGAGAGGGAAGAGAGGGGGATGGAGGGGAAAAGAGGAGAGGAGGTGATAAGGAGAAAGGAAAGGGAGTAGGAGAAGATGGGGCATAGACAGTTGGGGGAGGAAAGGGGTAGGATTGAGATTACACACGTGCAATAACAGAAATGCGAATGGGATAGTGCCAATAGCGAGGAATGAGTGAAATAATTGTTGTACTGACTTGAATATTAAAATATAAAAAAATGGGACTAGAACCCCCCCCTCCACACACACACACTACCTCACACACACATCCCACATAAAAAACACCCTCCCCCCCCCCCCCCCCCCCCCCCCCCACCCCCCCCCCCCCCCCCCCCCCCCCACCCCCCCCCCCCCCCCCCCCCCCCCCCCCTCTCCATACACACAGTCAGTCGTCTAAACAACAGGACAATGAAATCCATGGCATGATACAGCACAAAAAGTAATAAGAAAGCAAATGGAACAAGACCAAATCTGAAATGACACTGACAAAACCAGCACATGCATCCAAACCCTTTCCCCCACAGTAAGCACACACTGTCTCATGCACAAAGGACTAAACATGCGCACGCACACACACGCCGCGCGCACACATTTGCTGCCATTGTTCATTGACAGAAGCAGGAATGCTGCAGGCAGGAGGGGCAGTTCAGAGGCCACTACAACTCAACAGGCGCACCGCTGTGGGCAGATAACGAAAACCAGCAAAACGAACAAATATGTGCAGCTGAGAGGCAGCGAGTGCGAGTTACTACCTCAGAGGGGGTCTCAGAGTGGGGGGTGGGGTGGGTGCGGGTGTGTGTGTGCGGGGTGGGTTGGTGGGGGGGAGGGGTCAAGCTAAGGGCGGTTTGGGGTAACTTGTAATATACATGAGTGCAACTCCCCAAAATGAAAAAAAATGAAAGGCAGGGGTCCAGGGACACATGGCCCGCCCCGGCAGGGTACAGGGGCAGAGCCCCGTCGGACGATTCAGGGAGGCAAGTTAAGAGAGAGATAACGAGACCGACACAGTTAAAATGATAGACAGAGAGAGCTTGATAAGCCTTGTAAAATTATTGCAATGCCTTTGTAAACTTCCAAGATAGAACTAGACGTACATAGAGGCAACTTCCGGCTGGCTGGTTTGGGCCGAAATAAATGCCAGAGGGTTAATTAAATGATAGACATTCATTGAACAGAGGGTCTTCTACTAGTGCACTTACCCTGAGCACATACTGGGCGCCAGTCAGGGAGAAGCTCTTTCCTCCCAGGGTGAACGTGATCACCGGAAGAGAGGGGATCTTGGTGCAGTCTATCGTGTACTGAAACACATCCAATCCACCAAATCAATCAATAGCATCAATGATTCAATCAAATCAGTCATCAATCAATGGCATCAATGATTCAATCAAATCAGTCATCAATCAATAGCATCAATGATTCAATCAAATCAGTCATCAATCAATAGCATCAATGATTCAATCAAATCAGTCATCAATCAATGGCATCAATGATTCAATCAAATCAGTCATCAATCAATGGCATGGAGAGAAGTGAAAGCATTCTCTCCATCCTGAAATGACACGTTTCAATGCTCTCTGAATCTTCCCAATCCTGAAATGACACGTTTCAATGCTCTCTGAATCTTCCCAATCCTGAAATGACACGTTTCAATGCTCTCTGAATCTTCCCAATCCTGAAATGACACGTTTCAATGCTCTCTGAATCTTCCCAATCCTGAAGTGGTGACCGCATTAATAATAATTTCCAACATGTGTGTGTGTGTGTGTCTGTGTGTACAGTATGGGTTGGGATAGTGTTAGAATTGCATGTATCTCACTATCTGTCATCTTGTTTTAATCTGACATCAATTCTGGCAGAAATGTTTGATGTTATAAGACCGTGGTTCTGGATGACAAGATGGCCGATCCTGAAGACTCTAGAATTTGTATCTCACTATCCGCATCTTGTTTTTTGACATCAAATCCTGATTTCAAGAGCATGCCTGAACTACTTTCACCCATGCGATGGTAAGCCATATCAACATATCCAGGGTGAAGGTAATATTCACCAACTAAAAGGGAATCTTGGTGGCAGGTGCAATCAATTTGACATTCAAACATGTCCATTAATCAACCAGTCCATCAATTATGGATTAATCAATTGAATCAACCCGTCAATCAGTCATCTCAATCAATACAAACAGGGAGTTAGCCATATTAACACTCCTGGTAGCAGCCTGAAATACACAAGTAAATATTCATTAACTTGCTCGTTTAGTTTGTTCTCTTTTTGTATGCTTACAATTTAGAACAGATAGACATGGACATAGAACACATCTGTTTGGCATAAACTTTCATGATAAACACAAGTACCAACTCTCTGTTTCTCTCTCTCTCTCCTCTCTCCCTGAAAGGAGTAGCCCCGATAACAGCATTCACCTCAGATCTCTGTCTCTCTCTCTCCCTCTCGCTTCTCTCTGTGTGGCTCCAATAGCAGCATTCAGTTCCTTTACTTCAGCAGAAGCTATTCTCTCTCTCTGTGTCTCTCTCTCACCTCTCCCTGTGCCAAAGGCGTGGCTCCAACAGAAGCATTCAGTTACTTGACTTCGGCAGAAGCTATTCTCTCTCTCTCTCATCTCTCCCTGTGCCAAAGGCATGGCTCCAACAGAATCATTCAGTTCCTTTACTTCAGCAGAAGCTATTCTCTCTCTCTGTGTCTCTCTCTCACCTCTCCCTGTGCCAAAGGCGTGGCTCGAACAGAAGCATTCAGTTACTTGACTTCGGCAGAAGCTATTCTCTCTCTCTCTCTCTCTCATCTCTCCCTGTGCCAAAGGCGTGGCTCCAACAGAAGCATTCAGTTACTTGACTTCGGCAGAAGCTATTCTCTCTCTCTCTCTCTCTCTCTCTATTTCTCTGTGTTTCTCTTTCTGTCTCTCTCTCACCTCTCCCTGTGCCAAAGGCGTGGCCCCAATAGCGGCGTTCAGCTCCTTGATTTCAGCAGAAGGCCCAGCGATCAGAGACGTTCCGGTATCGGCGATGGCCTGGCAGCCTCCCTTGCAGAACTCCTTGGCACTCGACCCTCCCACGTTCACACTGAAGATAAAACGATGCATCCTCATCATCATCATTTGCATCATCATCATTTCCATCATCATCACGGCTGCCCACCCTTTTTCACAGCTTCCAGGGACAGAGACTAACTTCCTGGAACAAACCAAGCGATCTTACACACTGCAATCAAACCAATCAAACATGTAAATTGTGAACCAACATGTTTATGAATTTGCATGGGTGCAACTACACAAAATGAAAAAAAATGAAAGGCTGGGGTCTAGTGGTAATGTCCCCCAGCAGCTGAAGAAAAAAATAATTTATGAAGGTATTTTAGTTTGCTTTTTTGCACTAATGCTTATTTCAAGGTGTTTGAAAAATACAGTAGACACACAAACATCTTGTTTGACAAACTAAAAAAAAAGGAAATTCCTTTTCTGGTAAAATTCAAAAACAGGAAATCCTTGTATACGAGGAAAAAATGCACCCATGAATTTGGTAATTTTCAACTTCTTGTGCTTTTTGATGCCATCAACACCAATGTTCAGACTCTCAGATGTTCAGTAACCCTATAATTAATTATTTGTTAGGAACATTTCAACAGTATCCATTGTTTGGTTTTACAGAAAGCTTAGCTTAACAACAACAAAAAGTCTATTTAGTGTTCTCAGTTTCCAGGGACACAAGACAGAAAAAAGAATTCTAGGGACAGGGCACCCCTTTTAAACAGTTTCCAGGGACAAATAGCCCATAGGGGGACGGTAGGCAGCCCGGTACCATTGTCATCATCACATCCATCCTCTTCATAAGGCTTGAAAGATAAATCTTAGAGATTCTGAGAACGCTAAGCGTCACATTAGTTAACTCTTCTAGCCCCATGGGGCGAATACATTCGCCCAGTTCATCAATCTACACTCCCACCAAATGCAAAGACAGACCTGTTCACCCCCTACACAAGTCTAGAGTAGTCATTCTGAGCGACTTATGTAGGTTTTTTCCATGCACCATCACATTTAATCACGGGCGATTATCGCTGTCAATTTTCACCCTTAAAATTGCGCATATGGAATTCGGGCTTTAGTATCCACTTAGGTAGTTAGTTTACCTGTCCATCTTGATCTGCCAGTACCCCTCGCGGGTCACGTTGACGTAGGTGAAATTCCCAGAGTACTTCTGGGGATCACTGCCTCCCAGGATCAGCTCTCCTCCCTCTGAGGCGCTGGGGTCTCTGAAATCATCATCAGTATTCTCACCATCATCATCATTCTCACCATCATCATCATCATCATCAATACAGTCATCATTATTGTCATCATTATCTAGAGTATTTCCATGGGTGCAACTCTCCAAAAAGGAAAAAAAACTGAAAGGCAGGGGTCCAGGGACCCATTGCCCCGGCAGGGTACAGAGCCCCGTCGGACGATTCAAGGGGGCAAGTTAAGAGAGAGAGATAACAAGATAGAGTTAAAATGATAGAGACAGTTTGAGTCTGATAAGCCTTGTAAAATTATTACATCGCCTTTGTAAACTTCCAAGTTCAAAACGCCCCAAATCACTTGTGGTCAATAGGAGGAATTAATCAAGTTCAATTTCTGGTAACATTAAAAATACTGAAATCAGTGTAGAAATGAAAGAGTAGCACCCATGCATATCTGTATTGTTAAAAATGTGGGACTTTACTGGTGGTACACTGCCTCCGGGCATTGCCTCCAGGATCGTTCCCACCGTCTTTGTGTCTACTCGTGTCCCATATGTGTCTGTTCCAGACCGAAGGACGTTAAGCAGATTTTCTTTCACCCAGACAGTACAGATAGACAGAAAGAAAGAAAACAATTGAGGACAGAGCAATGTGCCCAGCTCTCACCGGTCCAGGTAGACAGACAGAAAACAAGGACAGAGCAATGTGCCCAGCTCTCACCGGTCCAGGTAGACAGACAGAAAACAAGGACAGAGCAATGTCCCCAGCTCTCACCGGTCCAGGTAGACAGACAGAAAACAAGGACAGAGCAATGTCCCCAGCTCTCACCGGTCCAGGTAGACACAGACAGAAAACAAACAAGGACAGAACAATGTCCCCAGCTCTCACCGGTCCAGGTAGACAGACAGACAGAAAGCAAACAAGGACAGAGCAATGTCCCCAGCTCTCACCGGTCCAGGTAGACAGACAGACATAAAACAAACAAGGACAGAGCAATGTGCCCAGCTCTCACCGGTCCAGGTAGACACAGACAGAAAACAAACAAGGACAGAGCAATGTCCCCAGCTCTCACCGGTCCAGGTAGACAGACAGACAGAAAACAAACAAGGACAGAGCAATGTCCCCAGCTCTCACCGGTCCAGGTAGAAGGAAAACACAGGGCTGGACACCTTCTTCTGGGTCACCGCGTTGTAGAAAGGGGGGATCACCCCGTCCACCGAGATCTGCTTGTAGCCCATGCCCAGAATGCCGTCAAACTTGGCCGCCACAAACGTGATTCCCGGCTGCTGCGTGGCCTCAGCGAACGTCTGTTTTTCCACCACCAGACTGCCAATCTGTAGAAAAAGAATAAACATGCATTATTATTAGAACCTTACCACGCCATATTAAACAATATACATCTACAAACCACAAACGTCGTCCACCCGGCTGTTGAGTGGCCTCTGCGAAAGTTTGTTTTTCCACCACCAGACTGCCAATCTGTAGAAAAAGAATAAACATGCATTTTTATTAGTGCCTTGCCATGCAACATTAAACAATATACATCTACGTCAAACATGGCCGCTACAAACGTCATCCACCCGGCTGTTGAATGCCCTCAGCGAACGTCTTTTTCCACAACCAGACTCCCAATCTGTAGACAAATCAAACACGTATCATATTTCACATGGCTAACTATAGATTTATTTCGAACTCGGACACCACAAACGTGATATGGGACTGTTGAGTGGCCTCTGCGAAGGTTTGTTTTTGAACAACCTGACTGCCAACCTAACAAACAAAAAAAGAATAAATATGCATTTTTATTAGTGCCTTAGCATGCAATATTAAACAATACACATGATCTACGTCAAACTTGGCCGCCGCAAACGTGATCACCGGCTGTTGATTGGCCTCCGCGAAAGTTTGTTTTTCCACCACCATACTCCCAATCTGCAGAAATATGAAGAGATTTCACACCACAACAGAGGAACAACAGCTGACACAAAGAAATGGGTTTGTCCAACAAAAATTGTTGAAAAAGTACAATGTTCATATTCAGTTGTATTAGTAGTTGCTGCTGTTGTTGTTCTTGGGACGATAACTTTATTTGTTGTTGATTGTTATCTGCACTTGAAGCTCACATTATTGATTTCTGTTTTCATGTTGTAACTTTATTTTTAATATTTTATGTGCCAAAGCGCCCTGTAGGTCAGGTCAGAGAATGAGAACTAGGCCTCGCGGCCTCTTAATGTGTCCTTTCTGATTATTTGTATTCTTTTTCATGATTGGCATGACTAAGACGCTTTTAGATGTGTTAATCATATACACATTTCAATTGTTGAATCTTGGGGTCTTTATCAAGGAGGTTTTTGAACTGATTAAGGCTTGGTGCCAATTTGATATGTGCTGGAAGAGAATTCCAGTATTTAGTGTAGCCTACTTAGTAGGATGGGCGCTATATCAATTTCCCCCATTATTATTATTATTATCTGAGAGATGATACATACCCAACAGAGAGATAAAAGCTCCACAAAAGGCTTCCGCGGTTTATAACCTAAGGAATAAAGTGTGAATATTGCGGCAAAAAAACCTGTCAACCAAAAATGAGATTCACAACTCTGCTAAAGGGCCAGCCACACGTCAGCTAAAATCGCACGACTGTACGATACGATTCAATCACGTGATCTCGAAGCACAAATCACAGAATTAACATACAGACTTCAAAAGGCAACAAAAGACACAACAATAGTTATTAGGATACACGAATAAATGATTCAAAAGAAAGGAACATAAAACATGAATACTGTGCATGTGTTGCTTTCAACGGAAGACACTTTGTGTCGTTACCATCAAGGCATCAATTTTAACTCTCAATGCACTCTCCAAATCCGTTGTGTATATAGCCTTCATAGGCTCCTACAACGTGCATGATCCAGATCCAGATGAATACAAATATGGCATCAGATTAAAAATTACTCCCCCCCCCCCCCCCCCAAAAAAAACCAAAATGAGATAAAAATGAGGATAGGAAATATTATGCCATGTTGACTGCTGTTCAATTATATAAAAAAATTACCAATTTATTTTCAACTATAAGGGGTACCTTATTATAATTTTATACAGAATTCATATTTTGATGTCATATTTATTTCCTTATTATTTTATTAGTCATATTATAAGGCGCAGGGGCCTCAGTCTGGGGGGAAAAAGTACTGCCTCAAACTATACTCCGAAAAAAGATGGTAGACTAATACAGTAATAGGAACAGAAGACCAAAGCTCACCGTCAGAGTGTCCTGGCTGAGGAAGCCTGTCAGGCTGCCGGTACCGTACCGGATCTCGAAGGACGTACCGTTGGCGACGTAGGTACTGGACTTGGTGCTGTCGTATTTGTTATGCAGCACTGACAACGAAAACCACAGTACATGGTGTTATAGGCTTACCCTGGCTAAAAGACTCCAAGGATCATCCCAACAGCGGAAGCACTTGAACGCTATGGCACAAGTGCATCAGCTACGGGATGAGAACATTACGCGTGTGACCGGTTTTATTACCCCGCCACACGGGCAGCCACTCTCCGTCTTCGGGGGAAACCACAGTACATCATTATAATGCATGCACACGTTTTAAACATGTACAGAAGACATGGATCAATCTTGATTGTGATTGGCTACATATGTACTGGACTTGGTGCTTTCATACCTGCTACATGGGTGCTCCTGGGAAGAAAAAAATCCTGCAAGCCCCGGCGGAGTGCAGGGACAGTGCCCCTCCTGGGGGTTCTGGGGGGCAATGCCCCCTGGAAGCTGAAGGGAAACAACAGTTTCCAATGTAATTGACAGGCTCTTGTTGCACTTTCACTTCTGGCTAAACTTCATGACCTCTTTAACCAAACAGCAAAATGCATCTTCTCAAATTCTCATAATCCGGCGATGCCGGCTCCAGGCAATTAAAAAAATCCTGAACTTCAGGACATCCTGGACAAAACAAATCCTAAAATTCAGGACATCCTGAAAGCAGAAGCATCCATGCTGTTATAAAGCACTAACACGAAGAGAAACATAACGCACATGTCTACAAACTGCCAGAAGGAACCACCACCTCAAGAGAAAGTGCCATTAATCTCTTGCAACTGCGCTACCTCTGATCGCTTTGACTCGCTCCTCTTAAATTCAACAAATTATTTTCGCACTGATAAGTTTCCCATTTTTTTTTAAAAATTGGACAAATAAAAAAACGTCAACAGGGTAATTAACCTTGGGCAATGTTCATAGTCTGAGAAGTTCCGGTGTAATTTTGCAGACCATTATGACATTCCACTCGTGTTTTACCGTGTTTTTCAATCGTTTGTTGGTCCGAATTTGGCTACAAAATCGCAATGGACCCAGATTTATTCGGCCGTCAGTTAGGCTAGGCAGGGAGTCGTAACAGAGTCAATTTGGTTGAAAATATCCAGGCAGTATCGAAGAGGGGTTGTAATAGTGAAAGTCAGAATGAGGAGGTCTTACTGCACATAATTATAAAACAAAAATGAACTCACAGCAGGCGATGTCAGAGAGTTTGCACTTCTTGGAAGGCACCCACAGGTTGGAGGAGCCGGTGTCAAACACCACCTTGAACTTCTGAGCCGGTGTTCCCAGGCCAATGGCGCCGTAGTACTGGGCCTGTGACAAAACATGGAACACACATCAATAATCTATAGCCATCATAGTCACCATCGTAATCATGTATTCAATGTACATTGATAGGAATTAACTTCTGCACCAGTGTTCCCAGACCTATGGTGCCATAGAGTACTGATTACTACTGGGCCTGTAGTGTAACACAACATTGACTACCATATTGTACAGACTACAGTGGAACCTCTGTTATAAGACCTTCAGAAATCACCCAAAATCAGGTCTTATAAGAGAGGGGTCTTATAAGGGAGGTCATTTTAATACTTACAAAGAAGGGCAATGTCTCAGAGAAGCATGGTCTTATGTGGGAGGGAGTCTTATAATGGGAGGTCTTATAAGGGAGGTTCCACTGAATAAGGCGTGACTTTATTTCCCAGACTGAGAGCCCTGCGCCTTATAATGTGACTAGTAAAATAGTAAGAAACTATAATAACAAAATCCGAATTATGTGTAAAAATTTTGGGGTGCGCCTTGTACAAGTTGTAGTCCGTAAAATATGGTACACATTAACAGAAATACCCATCACATTCACAGTCACCATCATAATGACAATTGCATAGTCAATGTACAGCACTTGGTGTAAAACACCACCTTGATCTTTGTTCCCAGACCAACGGAGCCACACTACTCTGCCTATAAAACATAGCAAACACAGTACAGTCATAGCAACAGTCGATAGAATTTGTCTCAAACTTTCTTCATCCTTTGGTGCATGTATTTATGCTTGCAATCACACATGTAGTGCGCATTAAGATTTTAGAGCCTTTATTATGAAATTTTCATTGGAATGTATACACCATTTTTCTAGGACCTATTTTCAGTTCAGTGGTTCCATGATCCTTTCACAACAGAAGCGCTTGAGAAAGAGTGAGGATTTTGCAGAGTATCTCAGTATGACAACAAATCCTTTCCCACTGTACATGCTTGTTGAGAAACAAGTATCAACAACCAATTAACATTTGAAGACAATCTGTGCAAAAGTATGCAAGACACTGCACAGACAGATAAACAGACAAGAACAATCACAATGTCCATGCACACGGGAAAGAAACAGAGGCCTAATAAAGCGCAGAAGATGTCCAACACAGACCAACTCACATCCATTGTAATTGTTGAGGGACTCTGTGGAGAAGTTCACAAGATGACATTATCATACAACAGGGAAACAAAGACAATCACAACACCCTTCCTCTCTGGAAGGAGGCTGAAGACTAATAAACCACAGAACCAGGACAACACAGACTCAAACTCACATCCATGTAGCTGTTGAGGGACTTTGTGTAGAGGTCCACAAGATATTGAGCGGACAGAGAAACAAAGATAATCTGAATACTCCTCCTATCCAGAAGGATGCAAAAGACTAAGAAACCACAGCGTCAAGACACCACAGACACAGACTCACATCCATGTAGTTGTTGAGGGGTTCGGGCACAGGCCCTGCCCCGTTGTAGGCGAGCAGACCATACTTGTATTTCAAGGACTCTACACTGTTCCCAAACTGCTCCAGGGTCTGTCTGGTCGTGCTCATACGATGCAGTTTGATTCTGCAAAACCACACACACGTAGATTGTTAGTGAGCAGATCATACTTGTATTTCAGCGCCTCTACACTGTTCCCAAGCTGCTCTAGGGTCTGCCTGATCATGCTCATACAATGCAGCTTCATTCTGCAAAACCACACACGCACACACACACTTTCCCGCATCAAAATCACACCGTAATATAATATTGTCTGAATTATTTTTAGTGGAAGGACGTAAAATTGAAGAAACACACATTGTTAGTGAGTAGACCATACTTGTACTTCAAGGCCTCTGTACTGTTACAGCTTGATTCTGACAACATAGACACAACAGAACAAGTTTATTGCAACAACACAAACAAATATGTTATAGGTGAGCAGATCATACAACTACGTTTGCATTTCAAGGCCTATACGCTGTTACCTATCACTAGTATCGGCCCCAGAGTTTGTCTGGTCGTGCTCATATAATGCTGCTTGATTCTGACAACAAATACACCACAAAACAAGTGTATTGTAATGAAACAAAAAATACAATACATTATAACATTATATGTGGGCGAGCAGACCATACTTCCATTTCAATGCCTCTAAGCTGTTGCCTAATAGAGCGACCTTGAATTTTACAGAGTTGAATTTAGAGAGTTGAATCAGGAAGGTCAGCGTAACTCGGGCAGAACGAGTGCGGGCAAATTAGTAGTGTAGTACGGAGAACGAACACTCGTGGCAAATGCCCTATTGCTCCAGAGTCTGTCTGGTCATGCTCATACGATGAAGCTTAATACTGGTGTTCAAGACAAATGGTACTTTCTTATTATATTAGTCACAGAGGTGTCTGTGAAATTCGGGTTGCTCTCACTTGGAGAGCGCATCGCAACCAGAGGCGCGCCACCCATTTTTATTTATTATTTGCATGTGATTTTTGTGTGACCGATGAGGAAAGGGTGGGTGGGTAAATTTTGACCAAATGATAACTTTGTCGCTGCTACTGGGTTTAACGTGTGCTGTACATGTACACATACGAACTAACAAAGCACTACAATGCATATAAACTAAAAAAGCAAATTTTAAATTTTGATTTAATAACGAAACAAAGTAAATTTCACATAGCATTAGTATTAGTAGGTAAGCATGCTAATTATTTCTACATTTTACTTCATTAAAGCCTCAGCACCATTCCACAGTGAGCTCTTAAGTTTGTCTAGCGATTGTCAAACGTTGCAGTTTTAATTCTACAACTGGGCATGTACCCTGAGCAAGGTATCTCCACTATAAACAAATTCTAGCCCAGCCTGCTGGAATAGCATCTGCCCCCCTCTGCTATCTGGCTCTCATGGTCGGAAACGACTGACTGGCATATTAAATTAAATATTATACACTTCATTATTCAGTGTGTCATACATGTAGTGGCAACGACAGAATAGTCAATGGTGACTGTCTCTACGGAAAGGAAGGAAGCATGAGTCAGCCCGTCCTGTTGGCATTGCTTAGCTTTCATATATGATGGTTAGGTCAGGTACATCATAGTCACAAAGGCGTCTTTGTGAAATTTGGGTTGCTCCCATCTGGAGAGCGCGTCGCAGCCAGAGGCGCACCACCCAATTTAATTTTTTTTATATTTTGCATGCGATTTTTGTGTGACTGATGAGGAAGGGAGGGAGGGGGGTAAATTTTGACCAAATGACAACTTTTTCGTTGCCACTGGGTGTAACGTGTGCTAAGTGCATGAGCACACGGGACCTCGGTTTATCGTCTCATCCGAAAGACTCCACGTTCAGACCGCAAGGCCTGGCTAGTGCAAAGTGAGAGAAAAAATCCCCTGTACCCAGGTTCGAACTCGGGTTTATTTGACACAAAGCGAACCACTGTGCCACTCTACACTGATGAAGGAAGCATAACACGCCACGTGGAGCTACACTAGATCTAGAATCAATCAGTCTGTGGAACTCCCAGTCCCTTATATTAAAGAATCATCAAAATGATGACGGATGCTGAGTGAAGAAAGTATTGCAACTTTTCTAAAACTTTTAGCATGATTTCATTTTCACAACATGTTCCAGACCCGTTTAGCCCCTACAAGTCAAGTCAAAATGATCTTTAATTTAACACAAGTTTTGAGTAGTCTGGACAGCTGAAATGAGTAGTTGTGGTGCAAAATGTGTACTTTTATTCATTAAACAATCAAACAGTGTTCACTGAAAATGAGTAGTTAGAGCATTATTTTTAATTTTGAAGAGTAGTATAGATCCAAATTACGTATAATACCACTACTATTACTTCTCGAAAAGAGTAGAGTAAACAGGTCTGATTTTTTTTTTCTTCATTCTTTCGGTTAATTTTAAAGGTGTTTATGGGCGCTGTTCAACTAGGCCACTTTCAAAAGATAAAAAACGTCAACTAAAAATGGGAAGGATTAACAAGAAAAGGTGATTAGGTAGGTATTAGGTATTAGGTATTACTATTAATTACTATTTTGAATTTCTTGCTTTTAATTGTTGTTGTTAAGCGCATAGAGCTCCACATTTGGTGGAGGAGTGCGCTATATAAATGATTCACTATTATTATTATTATTATTATTAGGTACTTTATAGTCACAGAGGCGTCTCTGTGAAATTCGGGTTGCTCCCACCTGGAGAGCACGTCGCAGCCAGAGGCGCGCCACCCAATTCTTTTATCTTTTTTTGCATGCGATTTGTGTGTGACTGATGGGGAAGGAAAGGGGTGGGTGACGTGATTTCTCTACAATCTCTACAATTTCAAGGGTGGGGGGGGGGAGGGTACGTGCGTACCCACCCAACGACACGCAGACCTGTTAGTACTCTATAACTGTATAAGGCGATACTCTTTTCCCCAGACTGAGACCCATGCGCCTTAATATAATATGATGTCATTATACATGTATTGATAAACAAAATAGTAAGAAAGCGTAATAACCAAATTTACGTTTTGTGTAAAACTTGGGTGGGTACAGTGGTATCGCGTTCGCTTCGTGTCAAGTAAACCTGAGTTCGAACCTGGGTACAGGGGATTTTTTCCTCTCATTCTGCACTAGGCCTTAACAGTCTGAACGTGGAGTCTTTCGGATGAGACGATAAACCGAGGTCCCGTGTGCCCATGCACTTAGCATACGTTAAACCCAGTGGCAACGAAAAAGTTGTCATTTGGTAAAAAATTACACCCCCCCCCCCCCCCCATCAGTGACAAAAATCGCATGCAAAAAAACAACAAAAAAACAACAATTGGCTGCGACGCGCTCTCCAGGTGGGAGCAGCCCGAATTTCACAGAGACGCCTCTGTGACTATAAAGTACCTAATAATAATACCTTATAATGTGTGCAAAGTGGCACAGTTGAACCTCCTTTATAAGACCCCCATTATATAAGACTCCCTCCCTTTTAAGACCTGCTTCTCTGACTGAGACATTGCCATTTTTTGTAAGTATTAAAATGACCTCCCTTATACAACCTATCCTTTTAAGACCTCATTTTGAATGACTTGGGATGGTTTTATATGGGAGGTTCCACTGTAATTCATTTCGTCATTCATTTCTGACATTTTACTGAAAGTTTAAATTTGATCAATAAACTAAATTGGTTGAACAATGGAAGCCCTACTACATCTTAAGAACTGAAACCGAAAGAAGTCAAAACTGTCTTCTGATCACAGGGTGAACGGCAGATCTCTAAAAGAAAAAATTCAAGGACTTTTCCAGGACTATTCCAAGACCATGCTGGTGAATTTCAAGGACTAAAAGTTCTGCTTGTAATATGGACAATAGGCATTATGGTAAGCAGTGTGAAACTAAAAAATACAGGGCAGTGGAATGGTTGTCACATCAGGCAGTCAAAAGTTTGAATTTAAAAAAAAAAAAGGAGTAGTACTGTAACTTTAGTTTAACTATATTTTCAAAGACATCAAGTTTTGCTTTTTCTAGCTTGAAAGATGAGAATCATGAAGCAGATTATGAAAATTTCAGGACTTTTCCAAGAACTTTAGGGCCTGTGCTATTTTTCCAGCACTTTCCAAGCCCTGGAAAAGTCCTTGCTAGTTCTCCAGGACTTTTCAAGTTTTCAAGGACTTGTGGGAACCCTGTGATCAATCACATCCTACAGTTCAACAGATGAACATAACCAGTAAGATAACTGATTGTCTTAAGCCGGTGTGTCATATGATGCTATATCACAAAGATCACCACTCAGCAGGTTGAAAATGTTGAAGGTCAAGAAACAACAACTCGAGGTTCATGGCCTGTGTCTGAACATGGGAGTAAAATCGGGTGACCCGGCTGATAAAACTAAAGCCACACTTTTCTTAATCAGTCACATAGTATTTGTACTTGTAGCTGTAGTCATACTATAGCTGACTGTGCGGAAACCAACATTATCTATCTCTTCTTGGCCACCTGTCATCAATAACTTCAGTGTGTCTCCTCTATTTGTCTGTCAATGTAATCATAATCACATGTCCGTTTATCATGTCTGTCATGTCTGAACATGTATCACGTCTATTCGGTCTGAGCAGCAGAAGACTCGAAATTTCAGCCAAATGCTAAGTTCCAGAAATGGATTGAAATTAACTAAGTAGTTTATTCATAGTGAACATACCTTGCTCAGGGCACATCCCCGGCAACCCCCCCCCCCCCCCCCTCCCCCAAATGCTACACAAAATTTTGATTTTGTTACTACACGTATAGTATTACAGTGATGTCCCAAGGCCCCGGTCATAGGCCATTGACCTATTAAAATTGAAAATATGTCCTATTGTGTTTTCCCCTGTCAGGACAAATTATGTCTGATTAAATGTTTAACATTGGTACGCTTTGTCTTATTGATTTCAGCAAGAGCCAGGACATTGTCCTAAATCCTAAATGAATATTAATTTATCTTGTCCTAGGACAGTTTATCCTATCGCTTTTCGATCCTCGGTGCATCACTGGTATGAGTCACATTTTAAGACTGTCTCTGGGTGTAGGGCGTACCATTCTCACTGTGATGGCGCGGGGGAAGAAAGAGGCGCTACGCTGCTGGGTGCGGCAGGGGATCCTGCTGTATTGCTCGCTGTGGCCTCTTCTTGACCTTGCAGCTAAGGGCTGCAGATCTCCGTGTCTGACATGGAGCTGACCTTTGAATTGATGATTTTGTAGAAGGTCGTGAGTCTTGTGGCATCTCTTCGTTTTTGCAGTGTGGGCCACTCCAATTTGGCAAGCATGGCAGTCACGCTAGATGTGGGATGGTAATCGCTCATGACGAAGCGTGCTGCTCTTTGTTGATCTTTTTCCATGTCATTGATGTTCTTCTGGGCAATGCCAATGGGCTCCCACACACTAGCTCTAGGCGTACTCAAGGTGGGGACGGACAAGAGATTTGTAGGCCTGTTCCTTTATTTCTCTGGTTGGTCTTGAGCCAGTTGAGGTCCCTTCTGATGAAGCCGAGGGTGTTGTTGGCTTTGCCCACAATGGTGTTGATGTGGGTGTCCCACTGTCCATCATCCTGCAGTGTGACCCCCTAGGTACTTGATGGAAGCCACTCTCTGCAGCTCTTGGTTGTGAAGGGGATACTTGGGGAGGTGATAGTAGTCCTGAGTGACAGGCATGACACTGCATTTGTCTGGGTGGAACTGCATACATGTCCCATTCATATTCCCACTGCTCCAGTGCCTTCAGGTCTTCTTGTGCCCTGTTGTTGGTCCTGTTCTTCCTGGGCTCAGTACACGATGGCATCATCAGCAAAGAGGCACTCTGTCTGGGAGGTCGTTTATGTAGACCAGGAACACTTTGGAACAGACAGGGGCCAAGGACGCTGCCCTGGGGGACTCTGCTTTCACTGTGACGGGGTTGGACCAGCCACCCTCAACAACCACAGTCTGTGTTATGGCCATCAGGAAGTTTTTTTGGTGAAAAATAACGATGAAAGTAGTGATTGTAAGGATGCGGATGACACCAGTGATGAGCATGTTGCCGATAGAGCTCTACTCTGATGGAG
>JAGGCT020001796.1:0-25000 GCA_017654935.2 Phymorhynchus buccinoides
AGGACAGATCCTTGGGGTACTACTGAATCAACCGGCACAAATCATGATGTGGCCCCCTCAACCACTACTGCCTGCCTGCGGTCTGCAAGGAAGTTGTTTATCCACTTGTTGACCTGGCCTCTGATGCCACAGTGACTCAGTTTATGGACAAGTAGAGGGTAGGACACCTTGTTGAAGGCCTTGGAGAAGTCCATGACGAGAGCGTCAGTGTTCCTGGGTTACACACAACACTGTTAAGATACTTTTATAAAAATCTAAAATTTCGGCACAAATGGTACTTGTTTGTTTTTTAGGTAACATTGTTACAAACACATGGATGAATACCCATTGAACAAACTAAAGTGAAGGAAATAAAGAATAAAATAAAGAGAAAAAAATGAAAGGAGTTTGATCATATCCTATTTTTTAAGCACTTTTTTTTTACAGGTCTTATTAAGCAGTTAACTGCAATTCAAAACTTTTGTTGAAGGTAATATGATTACAAAAAAAAAGAAAAAAGGAAAACAAAAAGAGTATAAATGCACCTTAATGCCAAATATACATCTCAAAAGCTGTTTGGTTGGAAAAAAAAATATATATTTTTTAAATCACAAAAGGATTCTTTTTGTTAACTGCTGTTGGTAGACAGTTACAAAGAAAAATATTCAATATTAAGAAAAATCATCTCTACTCACCAGTTTTCCAAACATTTTCTTTTCTGGGTCTGTTCTAGTCACTGCAAAAAAAAGAAACAAAAAGAAACAAACATACAACATCTGTTCACTTGCATGTTGGACAGCAGCAATGGGAATGCTCAACAAAGCAAAACCACAAAATGAGGAATTTTAATCAAATAATTTTATCCTGAAAAAGTCAACTTTTTATTACTAATCAAGGATTGATCTTTATACAAGAAGAAGAGTATGACCAGTAGGGGGGGCTAATGGCCACTGCAAAGACCACCTTTTGCAAGAGTGAATGCCCTTGGTGGGTGGGGGAAGATGCTTGAGTACTGACCAAATACTAACATCTTCAAAAATCGTCTTGATGAATTTCAAAAATTTGCTACTAATGTTAGTATATATTTAGAAGCTTTGATTAATTTATTTTCATAGTAAATTTTTTTTACAGTACAAATAAATTACAAACCATGACCAAAACAATACCTGTCAATGTTTAAAATGATGGGACTCCTAAAAAGCTTCACAGCTTGTTTTGTCCTTACTTATACTTCATATCAAACAGTTAGCTACTTTACTTGTGGCGGTGCCATAGCCGATGAGGTTTAACCGAGGCGTGGTCACCGCTACAGCTATCTGTATTAATAATAAAAATCGGGACTTTACTGGTTTCGTACTGCCTCCGGGCATTGCCTCCAGTATTGTTCCAACCATATTTGTATTTACAAATGTCCCATATGTGTCTGATTCAGACCAAGAGGACGTAAAACTCCATTTTCTCTCTCTTTGTCCTTACTTACTATAGTTACTACTACTACTACTATAATATTCAGTGTTTCCCATAGGGGTGAAATGTGAGAGTCCCAGGGACTCCCTGTGCAAAATTTTAAGAGTCCTTTTCATATTTTTAAGAGTCCCCTAAGTATATGATAAAAAATGCTTTAACAAAAGCAAATGCATGCTAAACACACATGCTACATGCACAGTGAACACACAGGCAAACACATGTGCATAACCCCTGGAAATGGAATAGGCTGACTACAGAGAAAGAGAGAGAGGAGGGGGGGGGGGTGACAAACAGATCGATATATGGACAGAGAGGCAGGCAGACATACACACAAGCGTACACACACACTTGCATATATGCAGTAGCTTATGTTTTTGAGATGATGCCATTCACATCTCTAAAAGAACGGCTTGATGCTGCTGCTTTTTCCTCTGTCGAACTTGCAAAAACCGTTCAGATTTGGTCAACGAAGAAATCAGACCTAAAAGTTGAAGCACTTCACTCTCGCGAACAAGCATTCAGATGTAAACAAAGATCATTTTGGAATGACCGGACATGTGTCTGCTTTAGAAAGGAAAACCCCGGATAGTCAGAAACAAGACTGACAACCAGGAAAATCAAAGCAAACAGACTGACCGCTGTGGCACGAAGCGAAAATCGGGTTCGGAGTTTTGATATGGAAAAGTTGGGGTGGCTTGACCTAATTCCAACGATCCTACAAGTTGCAGACGATGTCTGAGTGAGTCCGAAGCTAGCAAACATATTCTTCTGCCCCTTTCCTACTCGTGGCTTCTTTTGGGGAGGCATGGCTGGTTTTAAACACGAATTGTTGTCAAAAGGGCGAGAACGATCTTGTTTAGCACTAGAAGACTAGGTCACGCTGGAACTTTATTTGGTCTTCAAAACGTTGGATCGGAAAAGCTTTACCGAATGTGCAATGCCGCCATTTCTTCGTTTCGGCGTTTATTTCGCCAGATACAACTTTTTAGTTCTGATTATGGTCCGAGGCCGCGGAAGAACTAAGCTTAGCAGACGACAGAATCCTTTTAGTTGTTGACTGCTTTGACGAAAAATCAATCGGTCAGATGACCGCCTGCCTACTAAAACTATCCGTCAAAATCGTTATGAGTCAATGACCGATGACCGACGCCAAGAATGAACCCTGCGGAGTGTCTCGGTCTGTTGAAAAAAGTGTGCGTCCCATGGGACGCCCAGAGCTGAAATCAAAGAGTCCCTCTGTGATTTTTGTGCTTCAGGGACGCACATATGTGCGTTATGGGAAACACTGAATATTAAATATGTTATCATTTCACTTTGTCTTCTTCTTCTCTTCTTCGCCTTAGGCTAAGCCTTAGGCAGCCAACTTCATCACGTTGAAGATTCTGCTGCACTTTAGGGGGAAGTACGAAAAAGAAAGACAATAACTAAATAAGTTCAGCAAAGATAGGGTGGAAAGTGAACTGATGAGATAGGCCTAATGGAGACTTTGTACTCTACCTTTTACTGTCATTTTCTCTCTTTTTCGTATTACCCCTAGTAAAGTTCTGGACATCAAACGCCATATATTGGCCCTGTCCAAATCCAGGAAGAAGACACTTTTAGAAAATCAAAATGCAGCAGAACCTTCAACTTGAAGGCTTCAAGTTCAAGTTCAACGTGATGAAGTTGGCTGCTAGGGGCTACTAGGGCTAGGAGAAGAAGAAGAATTATAATAGAAAGAGTTGCAGACAAATTGGTCCCTTAACTCACCCGCAATCGATAACAGACATATAAATCTAAAGCGCGTTCAGCCTCTTGATGATTACTGGGCCCGTAGTGCTAAAACCTCTCACGATAAGATCAAAATGAAAGGCATCAAGGCGAAAGGGAAAGCACTCTATCTACATTTTAGGGAGAAGTCATTTTTCTGGTTGGCATTTTAATGACTTTTACTTATTTGTCGCTTCTTCTTGATCTTGATAGTAGTCGAAAGCGCCACACTGTGGCATTATATCGACAAAACTGTAGGGAGAGCACATCTTAAAAAAACAACAACAGTAAATCCTATTCTAATTTTTAGTGACCTGGCCAGCCACCGCCCGTTAAGCGGGACACCAACATATGATGCATATTATAAATTGAAGAAGAATTAATGTTTTACGCCCTCTTTGGCCTTTCGGCCATGTGGGGCATATATTATAAATTGCCGGCCCCTCTGTCGCTTTGTCCATGCCAATTAGCTAGGGCTGTTCATTGGGATGGAACCTATTGGACTTGCCAAATTGACTTTCTGTGGTGACTCGATCCTTACAGAAGTTACACCCCACTGATGAATTATTTGCCGATGTAGCTCAGTTAGGTGCCACAATGATCAATTTAATGATCGTGGGCCCCAAAGCCAGAAGAAGAAGAAGAAGAGTTGGTAAGTCCGAGTCGCTAGCTCGTAATCCGTCAGGTTTGCGAGTGCGCGGGTTCGAACCCAGCTCGGTTCACAGTGGTGTGTCCTTGGGAAAGGCACTTTATTCCTACAACGTTCCTGCAGGCTACAACGTTCCACTTTTCATCCAGATGAAAAAACCCAGCTGGACCAGCCGACCCCCAGCACCATCTAGCATGGTAGCTGGGGCCCCCTCCTACAGTTCATTATGGTGGTTTCTGGCTGTGCCTGAAACCAGACACAGCCGTCCTGATCGAACTGGCTGGCCGACGACAGTGTGACTATTTCGTCTGGAAGGCTGTTCCACTCAGGTGTTGTCCGTGGAAAGAATGTGTTCCGGAAGACTGTGGTACTAGATCTTTCGACCACGAAGCAATTGGTGTTGTTTCTTGCCATAGATGATACCACGTTGGTTGTAATGTGGTCCTTTACTTGACGGGGCACAATTCTCCGTTTTGACTGGGCAACTGGTGTAAGGAACTGTTCTGATGGAAGGGCCGGTATCTCACCCCTGACAACTTTAAAGAACATTGTGAGGCGATGTTCGTTCCTCCTTTCTTGCAGTGGGGGCAAATGCTGCTGTGTCGGCCCCACCAAACTATGGCCATTAGGCCTAATTTATCCGCAGGGTCAGGTGACCCTATGGTTATTTACATAGTAATTATAGTGAAATAGGCTACACCACGGAGTTATTATAATTTCTTTAAGAAATATTATTTATAACTCCGTAATGGGCTACACCAAATAGAAAGCATGTCAATAAGCCTTGTAACGATTTTGACCATTCATGAATTAAGTTTTTATCTAAGAATCACAACATACCTGCCATGGGGGTAGTTCAAAGTTGGGATGGGTTTACATAGTTCCCCCGCCTTCTGGAAGTTTTGTACTAGCAAAGCCCTCCACCACTCTCTTTGACTCTGCTTTCCTTTTCTTACCGTCATCTAGAATTTTTCTTCTTTCTTCTTCTCTTGCATTTTATTCTAACGAGAGAGTGAGATTATCGTCCAATTGATCATAGATCCTTATGGACGTTCTCCTTGAAGACTGGGCTGTCTTCTCGCAAAGGATGTCAGGTTTTTGAGGGCGTTTTCAGTGCAGCATACTACAATCGTCAGGCTCGTGAGCTAAGAGGCTGTATCTTGGTCATAGATTTTTGGTTGGACGGCTTTCCAGCTGGCTTGGCCTTCTCTTAGTCTTGGCTTTTGTTGGCACATCTTCAAATCCTAAGGTTTCGCTTTTCCGAACCACCCCCCTGGTAATGATATGGATCCACGTGATCCAATGGGGGACCCAGTTCGGGTAGAACACCCTTGCTGGGCAATCCCCCGGCCACCCAGGCCAGAGGACAGGTGTTAAGTCTTTGGGTTGCCATGGCCTACGAGAGTAGCATGGGAACCCTTAGTCTTTTTCGGCTTAGGGCTTAACCCTGATCGATTTTTCGGAGTGGATGGCTGCTAGAACCAGGCGCCAAGACCACTCGAAATTAGGCTATCGGTCAGGACTTTCATTGACTCAATCCCTAGGGAGGGGTGAGGCCTGAGAAAGTCATAAGCTTTGAGGCCGTGGGTGTGCCTGTACACCCAGAGGGGTGACATAGTGTCAGCCAGTGCTGGACACTCTGTCAGGAGGTGGTCCAGTGAGGTGTCAGCTCCACACTCACATGTCGTGCCGAGGAGGGCAGCCGTCCGGCAGTTGGTTCTGAGGCGCATCAGTAACCATAGGTTCTGTCTGGGTAGGTTCGGTATTCTTGGTTTACCGATGTCCGGGCGGTGGAGATAGCCGCGAGACTGGCAGTAATCCTTCATGTAGTCAATTCGGGATTTGTGAACATAGGTGCGTACCCTGTTCACGACTTCGGTTTGGGATAGTTTCAGATCGAGAGGCATCCCGATCTTTGTGGCCGATTTGGCAGCTCTGTCTGCTAAGTCGTTACCCTTTATTCCCGAGTGGGAGGGGAGCCACATAAGTGTCAGATCTGTTCCTTTACAGATGATTTGGTGGGCTAGGAATTTGATTTCCATTTGTAGTTCCAGTCTGGTTTTGTTTCCTCCCTTTTGTAGGGCTTGGAGTGAGGATTTCGAGTCTGACAGAATGACTACTGCTCTGGGGGGCTGCGGCATATCGTTCACGGTGTTGCATGCCATGAGGATGGCTAGCAGTTCAGCAGTGAAGATGCTGACTCCTTTGTTCAGGTGGAACTTTTTGGTGATTCCCAGATCGGGGATCACAAAGGCGCTTCCGACTTCTCCATCTTGTAGGACCGAGCCACAGCTTGGAAAGCTAGTGCAGCTTGCAGTGTGGCAGGATTTTTATCTTTGTTGTCGTCTGAAGTGTCAGTATTCGTCATCTGCCTCATCACCTTGGATCGTTTCATTGTTCTCCGCTTTCCTTTCAGTCAGGTTCGCTTTGGAAGCACATCAGCTCTCATTGCCTGTGCAACTGTCTGGATAGTGGGGCTCGTCATTGCTTCAGTTCCTTTGCATCCGATGTTGTCTCATTGGAGATTTTACCAGCAGACAGGTATCTGCATCCCGATGCCTATCACATCAGTTGACTTTGCCGGCCACTATTATTCCTTCAGTGTTATGATAGTCTGCAACTTGGTCCTCTTTCTCCTCATTGGTGTGGGCCAGTCCCTTATTTACTGGTCCGTTCGAACGAACGCGATGCCTAAACACTCCACAAAGTCAAAGAACAAAGATGACCAGCTAAGTGTCAAGTCTAAGGATACGGTCATTGCCGTACGTCTGCTGACCGTCGCCATGTCGGATTTTATCTGCTGGTTTCCCATTGGTCTGAGCGGTCTAATGGCGGCTCTTTGTGTGGCTATATCAGACAAGGTCAATGTGGCCATGGCTATTTTCGTTCTGCCACTGAACTCAGCGCTTAACCCGTTCATCTACACACTGAATGTTGTCATGGAGAAACGACAGAAGGCACAGGAAGCACGCTTCCACAAGTTTCTGCACGCTTATGTGAAGAAACTAAAGAATTAATAGCATTAACATAGCAGACTCTCAGAAGTCTTCTTTCAAAGACTCGTTGCCATTTTAATCATTACTAGTGCAACGCCTAGTACTGGCAATGCACCATACTGGTAACGCCTAGTAACGGTAACGCCAAGTACTGGTAACGCTGAGTACAGCAAATTTGAAGCGATTCGGTTAAGAAACGGCGGAGTTATAAGGCCCCGTTTCCCGTTGGCGCTGCTCTGAGAGTGACGCGCTCTTCCGATTCTTTTTACATTTGCTGTCAGGCGGGCAAAGCCTGACAGCAAATTGGAGGCGATTCGGTTAAGCAACGGCGGAGTTATTCGTGAAAAGGTGAAGCAGCGTATAGCGCGCGCGTTTCTGAACCGATTCGCTTCCGGTTTGGTACACGGATAGTCACCGTCCCCGGTCATCTTCCTGCCAAATTCGAAGGCAATCGGTGTAGAAACACCGGAGATACGGGCGCCGAGAGGCCGGCTGATGCGCGTTTCGCGCATTTGCCGAACCGCGCAAATGACACGGCCGCCTCGGTTGCCGTTGCCATCGCCCCGTTAGGGCTCACAGCAAATTTGAAGCGATTCGGTCGAAAAACGGCGGAGTTATAAGGCCCGTTTTGTGTTTCAGACAGACACACGGACACTTGGCTTTTTACTATATGATGATGATTATATCTTAGTCTTGATATTGTAAGATTGTCTGGCTGCTTTTCCTAAGAACAAACAAACACCAGTCTTTAAGTAGACCATGGCCAAGTTCCATACTGATGACGTTCAAGTAAAAAGAAATATGAAAAGTAAAAGAGAAAGCAAACAGACAAAACCTTCAAAATCAATGTAATACACAAAAGATGAAAAGCATATTATTACACCACACATTGCTACAGTATAAACACATGCATCTGAAATAAAGCATTATGAATTCCTTTTTACAAGTTTAGTAAATATCTAATACTAAATTCAATAGAGGTTTCTCATGTTACGATGACTGCAAAAGTATTGTAAGAAAATTGTATGATTTAGAATAGAATTTTGGCTTGATGGATTTCGTTATAAGATCCTTACAGGCATGACAACAGAGCATAACATGCACTTCATCTCATCTTGCTGAACTACATTGGAAACGGTCTGACTTTGAAAGCCCACAACACTCATTAGGGTTGCTCATTTTTTCACAAAAAAGTGAAAGAATCTCTTCTTTTGAGTTCTACACAGATTTCCTGACTTGTGTTGCATTTGTGGACGTAACCCCCCAAATCAGGCATTGCCACGATGAATGTCTCGTTTGAGAAAATAAAGCAGTGTTGGGATGAGGTATGCCAAGCTGAGACAGAAAACCAGTCACTTCTATGCACCATTACGGTATGCTGCAAATGGGCTTTCCATTTTTCTCGTACAATTCTATTGAGCTTCCCCCCCCCCCCCCCCCTCTCCACGTTGTTTGCAGGTTGTTATCTGTTCATTACCTCCTCTGCTGCATTTCCCTTACATATGTAATCACTTTGAGATCTGAAGATTGTGCTGGTTTGTCTTTAGTGATGATAATGGTCGCAGTTTTGAATGCCAGCTCGATACTTGCACGATGGGTGGCAGTGTTGTCATCAAGCAGAATAAAGGTTTCCAGAAGGTGCGGCTGCTTGAAAGGCAAGTTGATATCATGGAGAATATCATCCCTGTATTTGGCAACAGTGATGTTCCCATCAATGACCAGAAGAACGATCTTATCATCGTAGGTGAAGACTGCCCTTACCATAATGGAATGCACTGGCAAGCCCTGCTTGGTGGAATCTGCCTCACACAGTCATCATTGACGCACTCTGCCACTTTGTCAGCCCCAAAAGAGCTGTGGGCACACACACACACACACACACACCACATGCACACACACACACACGCGCGCGCGCGCGCACGCACGCACGCACGCACGCGCACACACGCACACACGCACACGCACACGCACACACACACACACACACACGCGCGCGCGCGCGCGCGCGCGCGCGCGGAAGGTGACAGAGTGGATAAGACGTTGGTATGCCAATTCAATGCGTGAGTGGCCCAAATTCTAACTTTCTTTTGGATTCTTTGCTTTTTTGGTGTTTTTTAATGACAATCTGTGTCTTTTTGGAAGAGTATATTTTTTTAATCAGAAAACGCAACTTCATTTGTCACTTGTTATGTTATAAAAATGGTATACGTTTCACTTGAACGTCTCACTTGTGTTTGTCTCTTTTTCCTCCTTTTTTTTGCCAGGCGAAGTCTGACCGAGTAGTGTTTTTGCTCTCTCTCTCTCTCTTCTCTCTCTCTCTCTCTCTCTCTCTCTCTCTCTCTCTCTCTCTCTCTCTCTCTCTCTCTCTCTCTCTCTCTCTCTCTCTCTCTCTCTCTCTCTCTCTCTCTCTCTCTCTCTCTCTCTCTCTCTCTCTCTCTCTCCATTCTCTCTCTGTATGTGTGTCTGTCTGTCTGTTTGAAATATTTAAAGATATCTAAAACATACCGAGATATTTCTATCAAACTGGGTACATGAATAAAGTATTACCTAGGGAGTTTATGTTAAGAAAGATGAAGCTAATCGGTAACACCTTTCTGACGCGAGAATGTTATTAGTAGAGCAATTAATAATCCTGCACTATTTTCAGTAACTAGTGGCGGTAGCCGATGAGGTTTAACTGAGGCGTGGTTACTGCTACACCTATCTGTATTGTTAAAAAATCGGAACTTTACTGGTGTTGCACTGCCTCCAGTATTGTTCCCACCTTCTTTGTATCTACAAATGTCCCATATGTATCTGTTCCAGAGCGAGAGGATGTAAAACACCATTTTTCATTCATTCATTCATTCTGTCTGTCTGTCTCTATCTGGAAACGCAGTCATACAATCTTACACTATCAAAATCATATTCAAGTATTGCTAAGCAAACGAGCCTTTGGAAGTAGGCTACTGACAGTCATGTATGTGACTGCTCTTCATTGTTTCGATTTCTTCAAATAAGCGTGCAGAATCTTCTGGAAGCGTGCTTCCTGTGCCTTCTGTCTTTTCTCCACGATGACATTCAGTGTGTAGATGAACGGGTTAAGCGCTGAGTTCAGTGGCAGAACGAAAATAGCCATGGCCACATTGACCTTGTCTGAAATAGCCACACCAAGAGCCGCCATTAGACCACACAGACCGATGGGAAACCAGCAGAGAAAATCCGACATGGCGACGGTCAGCAGACGCATGGCAATGACCGTGTCCTTGGACTTGACACTTGGCTGGTCATCTTTGTTCTTTGACTTTGTGGAGTGTTTAGGCATTGCGTTTGTTCGGACGGACCAGTAAATAAGGGACTGGCCAACTCCAGTGAAGAGAAAGAGGACCAAGTTGCAGACTATCATCACACTGAAGGAATAATAGTGACCAGCAAAATCAACTGATGTGATAGGCAGCGGAATGCAGATACCTGTCTGCTGGTAAAATCTCCAGTGAGACAGCATTGGATGCAAAGGAACCGAAGCCATGACGAGCCCCACTATCCAGACAGTGACACAGGCAATGAGAGCTGATGTGCTTCCAAAGCGAACCTGACTGAAAGGGAAGCGGAGAACAATGAACCGATCCAAAGTGATGAGGCAGATCACGAATGCTGACACTTCAGATGACAACAAAGATAAAAACCCTGCCATACTGCAAGCTGCACTAGCTTTCCAAGCTGTATCATTCCAGACATAAACGCCTGAATAAAATCTGTCAGCTAATCCGATGATTGCTAGATACAATCCCATCAGAAAATCAGAGAGACATAGATTTATGACAAACACAGAAAAACCTGTCTTGATTTTTCCAGTTGATATCAAAAGGCGATAAACAAAAGAGCTGAAATTTCCAATCATTGCAAACAAAGAAAGCATTGCTAGGAATAAACGGTAAATGTTAGACTTCAGTAAGTCTTCACATGATGATATTTGATCAGATTCAGCAGAACATTTCCCTCGAAAATCGTCAGGCAAAACAGTTGGACAACACAATTTGAAATTGTCTGCAAAAACACGCTCTAGAGAATTAATACTTTTCATGAAATCCGAAGTAAAGTCAGACACAGAGACCCCACGCAAATCTAATACTTGAAGATTTTGGAACAATTTTCTGCCTGTTAATGACTTAATTCCACTGCCTGTCAAATCCAGAATTTGTAACTGTGGCAATTCAGTTGACAAAACAGTTAAGTTGAGAATATCTGAAGTAATGCGAGAAAAGTTGGCAACCTTCAATGACAGTAGGAAGTATTTTGAATGGATATCTGAAAGTTGAGTTGAAATTGGATTTCCAGCAAAACTTAGCATTTGAAGTTGATGCAGTCTCACAAAATTACTGAAATTGATATGTCGCAATAAATTATCACTTAAATCCAAACTGTGAAGATTGGTCAAGTAGAAGTCCGTTAAATTGGACCACCCACAAGCCTGCACACCGAGATGAATCAACATGATGTTGTGCAACAGATCTGTCTGCAGCAGGTGACTCCCTCTGGCCTCCAGGTAACGTAGCTGAGGGAAAGAGTGGACCTGAAAGGGGCGAGTACAGGTGAAGGCCATGCCTTGACAAACACACGGCTCAGGACAGGTCATGCTGCACAGCAGTTCATCATCATGCTGAGGACATTGAGGCAGGCCGTCACATATGTGAAGCACGTGGAGACACGTGGTTCTTTCTTTGCCACGGCACCGGTAAAACCCCAGACATCTGAAATGGCCACACATCATTTCATCTTCGTGGTTTGGACAGTCGTTGATGCCGTTACATCTGACGTACACAGGCACACAGTAGCCGCCATTAGGACACTGGAAGTGGGTGTCTGGACACTGCGTGGTGTTGACAGGAAGAGAGATGACAGAAACATATCCATTTTGGTTAAAGTCCACAATAGCTGGCGGTTTTATGGTGTTGGAATAAGCATGGATATTTTCATGACAGTCAGTCTCATCTAGCTTGGACATACAGTCTTGGACGCCATCACAGCGTTTTTTGAGATCCACACACTATCTCAAAAAGAAGCAAATGCAAACCATTTAATATGACAATACAATCACAACGAAAGGTCATAAGACCAATTAGAATTTAAAATTGGATGATTCATTTCAACCAGATAGCATAACAGAATTCAAAAAAAGCAAAAAGCAATAGTTCCTAAATATGAAATGAAGAAGAATTAAATGGAGAAGAGAGACAAAGTTTAGGATCATGACTGAACACAAACAATTATGTCCTATGTAGCCTACCTGTCCTCCGCAGTTCAAAACCAATCCTACACACAGGGGGTGAACACAAAAGTTTTCATCATCCCCTCCCCGGCAATCTTTGCGATGATCACACACTAAATTGTACGGCACATACTCCCCTGATATGTCACAGTAAAAGTAGGGCTGCAGCAGTTTGGGTATCATTGTGCACTCAGCATTGTACCGTCCAATGACATCCACCTTTGCACAGAGACTTTGGGTGTCACAGGCCAACATTTCATGCACCAGGTTTTGAAGAGGACACACTGTAAGAGAGACACGTGACATGGCTAAAGATCTTTTATCAGAAAACTCAGGAACTTCTATGCTCTGTTTGGGATTTGAATAGAAAGAGAGATCACATAAGATGGATGCGTATGATTGTCTGTTACACATAATAGCTTGAACGTGGGCTTTGGGAACAGTTGATATCTTCGATGATTGTCGATATAGCCTTCCACAGTGGGTTTTAGCGTGGATACTTTGAAGGTGTAAATAGTAAGCCACTGAGCCACTCAACCACTGCCAGGTATTTCTGTACCTGTGAAGATAGTAACAAGATCACGACACAGGACCACTAATGGGACGATTTGTCCTGGCTCAGCATTATTAATGACAGATGTCCAGAACGCTCTGTTTCAATAGGACAAAAGATCCACAGCCCAAAATAATCAAGTAAGCTTTTTTTTTTATACACCCAACAAAAGTTGTCTTGATAATACTGTACCCTATTTTTCAGACTATGACTATAAGGCAATATTTTTGTCACAGAGTGAGAGTCCTGCACCTCATAATATAGCTACTTATATAGTAAGAAAATATAAGAATAAAATATTATATCAAATATTGAACAAAATCTGTTCAAGCTGGGAACATTAACATTCCTTTCAAAGACAGCACAAAGGACCTGGGTGTCATTTGGACAGCAGTCTGTCCATGGATACTCAGATCAGTCACATGCACCGCTCTTGCTATCTGGCTCTGAGGCAGATTGCTTCCATCCGACCTTTTCTTTATTGGTCCATTGCCCTGTTTTGTTCAATAAATTCTTACAAAGATCTTCTCCAGCCGAAGACGGACATGCTGGACCAAACTATTTCTTAGTTAGGCGTGCATAACGGCAGCATGACGCATCAGCGTTCCTACGACAGGAAAGTGTCTGAGCAATCAAGAAAGAAATAAGGATATAATCTCTACAGACACATGGGATATACATTTGGCAACACTTATTTCATTTTCCGTAACTGTAGGATACACATAATTATTTGATTATCTTCTGAACTGAAAATGACTGGCGAAGGGTTTACTATAACAAATGTTAAATACTCAATCGATTGGCAGAAGTATATAGAAACAGTTTCCTTTTGTAAATGTGTGTGCAAAGTATTTGTGTCAACTCAGCCGATATAAAACAAACTCTTACATGGAATCATAGGTGTTTATTTTCTTCAACCAAGCTGATTGCAAACCAACCCATACAGTGATGTCTGTAGTCCTTGTGAGAAGATTGTTGAAGTCAACCCAATTTTGGTGCGTCTCCAGACTGGCCAGCAAACCACCCAGTTGGCGGCACTCTTTATCAGATTGAAACCACGTTTGGCGCTTTGGTTTTTGATAGATGTAACATTTGTGTCCAAGTTGAACCTCCAAATAAAAGACGAACATCAAACAAACAAATAAAAGTAAGTCTTAACTAATAGTGAAACTAATTTAACTAAGCATTGATGAGCCGAGTGTACATGCTATGTAGGCCTACTGAATATAGACAATAAACAAAATGTCACATAATTGTGCCTAATCATCCCGCAACGATGGGAAAAAAGCATTTCTCCTGGAAAAGCTTGATTTGGAAAGCTCATTGAGAACACAATACACATGTGCTGCCCATTTTGTCAACAAGAACAAGTAAAACAAATCCGTATCTTTGTTTAGTTGCATTAGGTGCTGAAATTAGGCTAATATTTTTCACCTAAAATGACTGGAGTATAATGGATGTAACCTCTCATTGTGTTGCCTAAATTACCCTTTCCATCTTCCTGCACATCCTTGGTATGCGCGAGTAAAAAAGGTTGCTTAACTTTTAGCTTGCGTTTATTATACATGCACTATGCATTATATGCATTCCTCTGTGAAATTTATGATGCTTCAGTATTTATCCTCCTACTATGCATAACCGTTATGTTAATGCAAAGAAATAATAACGGACCACTAGACCAGATATTTTCCAGTTTATATCTTTTGTTTGGATAGTTGGAAGCGTCGTGTTGAATGTGTCTTCACATTCATTGGATGGGATATTTGTATATTATATGTTATTGATCCTACATTTTTTGGATAATATATTATGGTTGTATGCAGGTTTTAACTTTTCAACTCCACATTAATTACATGACATTCTGCATGTTATACTTAAAACCGACTCCACATTTATTGGGTCAGATATTCTGCATCTTAGTGTGTTATACCTTATTGAGTCCGCATTTCTCAGATGTGTAGGGACATGGAACCTCGTCTTCAGAGTCTGCACACTGGGGGACCAGGTCACAGGGAAAATGCTCAGACAAGTCAGACCAAACAGACCTTGAACAATTCCACCTATCACCACTTGACAGGCGTTTGGGTTTTGTGTTTCTGTTGTAGAAGGAGTACCGAAGTCGAAACCCAGAATGAAGCTTCATATCTTTGGCATAAAAGTAAAACGACAGAGGCAGTGTTACTTTTTCCGGTTTAGAAAAGAAATCATCGGGGTAAATGTATGCCTGTGGACTAGAGCGTTTCTTGTGCCTGTGGCCATGCATTTGTTTAAGGGCAAGAAGAGGTTTCTTCCAGTATTTTTGTAGTGGTCCACAATTGTCAGGAACATTTATCAGGTCTTCATTATGACTGATTTTAAAAGCCAGAAAACTGAAAAATATGACATGGTCATCGGGAAGAGTCAACGTGACACAGCTCATCATAAATGGTGGATAGGGAGTCATTCCATCCCACGAAGGTGTTTGTATGTAGCCTGTGCAGTTACAATGGTGTTACAAAGTGCAAAGCATATACAGACATTCACATATCATTTTGTCACTGTTTAAAAAGGTCTTTAATAAAATACATTAATTTAGGAATGCAGCTTTTGTTTATTAACATAAAGAACACTGCCATATTTATGTATTTTCTCTCAATAATCTACACTAGAAAAAACAAACTATTTCCCTTTTTTTTTTAATAAACTGTTTAAGACATTACGACTGAATATGCAACCATATAACACAAAATAAAATGCATAATTCGTGCTTAAAACTTGAATTAAATTCATAGTTCAATGACATTAATTTGCTTGTATTCTTCAATACAGTAGAATATGATGGTGCAAAAATAATGCAATTTTGAATAAAAAGTACAGAACTATGAGATAGCAGCAGCTGAGCATATTAGCCATGTCTGAGCATCAGTCTTACTGCTTTATATTTCCTAGACTCAAGCCATTAGCAGAACTTGATCAACTTTCAACAAGTATGTCGATGCACTCCTAGTTCCTATTTAAGAGTTACCCAGACGTCTGTGTACTCAAGTGTAACTGTCCCCATCATATCTTTTGTTGGACTATAAGGATGTGATGTTGTTCTGCAGCCACAAAGAACATGAGCAACAATTTCTACTTGCTTGCTCCTTTCGTAATATCCAGCGTTGCATTTGGATCTAAATTTATTTTAAAGAAATCCCACTTTGCCCTTACATTTGACTTTTATTAAGACAAAAGCCACACACGAAGATTAAGTAGCTGACTGAAGCATCAAGCAAACAAACAAAAAACTTCTCACCACTTGAACCAGAAATAGGAATTAGTTCCAGACTGGGCCTCTCAGATTCCATGACAGCATAGAAATATAAAGACATCATTGGGCTTCTGTTGAATTGTCTCATGTTTTCCATAAACCGAAAGGACATTGTAACTGTTTCTGTTAGACTGTGAAACTGAGGAAGAGATGTGCGAACGCTGCACGTCATTAGTCTTTCAACCGTCACACTGAGGACTTCAGTAACCGTTAAGCCTACTGACTGGCACACGTTCATATTTAACTGGACGATTCTGTTGGATGGAACTTGAAGGGTGAACTGACATGTTCTCACAATACTCCCATTTGTGCTCTGATAAAACAGGCGGCCTCGTGTCCCTTCGATGTTCTGGAAGTGTCGTCCACATGCAGTTAAGTTGTAAGCTGGAAGCGTCGTGTTGAGAGGGATTTCTACAGTGATGATGAATAAGACACGTTTAGAATTGAACAAATGACTAGCATTAAATAAGAGTTAGTTGGAAACATGACCCTTGTCCCCTTTACCCCAGCATTTAGCACTTCTTCCCAAAATGCTCATAACAAAATATAGTTCTTATCTATTACTAGATCTATTAATACATCTAATACTATTCTTATGACTAGTGTAATCTTTATTATTGGTATTACTGGTTTTAAAATTCATATTATTCCATGCTAGCATATGTGCATTTATGCTTGATTGTGCACTTTTGTTCTGATAGTTTGTTTGCTTGTTTTGTTTACTCAATATCTGATTTGTGTAACATTATGTCTTATACTAACTGCTAGCTATTGTAATTAATGGGAGTGTGATTGACTCTGGAAGTCTTGATAAAGATAAAGAAAGCGAAATGTTGACGAATCTTGAGTTGTTTTTGTTGTTGTTGCTGTCCCATCTTCTGGGCTGTACAGTGGCGTTGCTCCCACGCCGCTCGTTCCGAATCCCAATTCGCAGCTACACCCGGGTTTGTTCAAGTCGCAGAAACCGAGACCAGCAGTCCAAGGGGAGCGAATCTATGTTAGGCCGTCATGAGGCAACCAACCGAGGAGACACTGCACTTCTGCTGAGTCACTTCGGTGGAGTTCAGTGGAGCCTGTTCAGGACACCACCTACTAAGCCCCCTACTGACGACACTATTCTCTTAGTCGCGGAGCCAGCGTGAGTGAGGTCCTCCTCCGAGGGCGCCACCATGACCGTCCACCGACAGCTCCCCAGAACACACTGATCCCCATGACTTTGACCCGAACGCATCAAGGCATAGACTGGATTGGAAACCGAAACTGAGGTCACCATGAGAGCAGGGCATGCAAAACCACAGAATTTGAGACATTTTTTAATTTTATGATTGATGGAAAATGAGGCCGATGATAACGATGATGATGATGCTATGGAGTTCCGTATCGGTCTGAGACTGCACGGCAGGGCTGTATTCTACGCTTCCTTTCATAATGATATCCCGGCGTTAACCAGGCCCGAGAACTACAGACACCTACAGTGTTGGTCTTGCAATTAGAGCAACATTCTCAGAATCGCATCCGTTAAGCGGATGAAGCTCGACTGTGTGGTTTCAGTCTTCCCATTGAGCCCACAGCCACTCACTCTGGGTAGGAGTCGGTCCAGGACCGAACAAAAACCTCGCCTCTGATAGGATTCGAACCCAAGACCTCCCAGCCAGTAGTCCGCGACGCTAACCACTACACCACGGCGGCTGGTAATCTTGAGTTTTTTGTTTTGATTCTTCCTTCTTCAGATCAATATTTGATTTTGTCAGTTCTCTTTTTTTGTGTATGCGTTTTGTTCTTTTCGTATTTCATTATAAAATGTGTTGTAAAAAAAGTTTACCCTCAAAGTAAAATTTTTTTTTATTGGGTCTGTGCTGTCTTGAAACAAGGATTTGACTTGTGTTACAAAACAAAACGTTTGTTTTACAGCTGGGATCGTTGGATGATTCTTGCAATTCTATTATTGCTAGACCTAATCTTATAAGTATTACTTACTTACTTACTTACTTACTTACTTACTTACTTACTTACTTACTTACTTACTTACTTACTTAGCCCCATTAGCCAACTGGGGCTGAAGGGGCACCACTGATGATCTGACAACCCTTCTCCATCTGACCCTGTCCTCAGCTAGCCTCATAGTTCTGGCCAAAGGCAGACCCCCGTCCAATCCCTGAGGATCCTGTCCTCAGCTAGCCTCATAGTTCTGGCAAAAGGTAGACCCGTCCAATCCTTGAGGACAGGGTCCTCAGCTAGCCTCATAGTTCTGGCAAAAGGCAGACCCATCCAATCCCTGAGGACCCTGTCCTCAGCTAGCCTCATAGTTCTGGCAAAAGGCAGACCCATCCAATCCCTGAGGACCCTGTCCTCAGCTAGCCTCATAGTTCTGGCAAAAGGCAGACCTGTCCAATCCCTGTGGACCCTGTCCTCAGCTAGCCTCATAGTTCTGGCAAAAGGCAGACCCGTCCAATCCCTGAGGACCCTGTCCTCAGCTCCCCGTCCTCAGCTAGCCTCATAGTTCTGGCAAAAGGCAGACCCGTCCAATCCCTGAGGACCCTGTCCTCAGCTAGCCTCATAGTTCTGGCAAAAGGCAGACCCATCCAATCCCTGATGTTGTCCTCAGCTAGCCTCATAGTTCTGACAAAAGGCAGACTCATCCAATCCCTGAGGACCCTGTCCAGAGCTAGCCTCATAGTTCTGGCAAAAGGCAGACTCATCCAATCCCTGATGTTGTCCTCAGCTAGCCTCATAGTTCTGGAAAAAGGCAGACTCATTCAATCCCTGAGGACCCTGTCCTCAGCTAACCTCATGGTTCTGGCAAAAGGCAGACCCGTCCAATCCCTGAGGACCCTGTCCTCAGCTAGCCTCATAGTTCTGGCAAAAGGCAGACCCATCCAATCCATGAAGACCCTGTCCTCAGCTAGCCTCATAGTTCTGGCAAAAGGCAGACCCATCCAATCCCTGAGGACCCTGTCCTCAGCTAACCTCATGGTTCTGGCAAAAGGCAGACCCGTCCAATCCCTGAGGACAGCTAGCCTCATAGTTCTGGCAAAAGGCAGACCCATCCAATCCCTGAGAACCCTGTCCTCAGCTAACCTCATGGTTCTGGCAAAAGGCAGACCCGTCCAATCCCTGAGGACCCTGTCCTCAGCTAGCCTCATAGTTCTGGCAAAAGGCAGACACGTCCAATCCCTGAGGACCCTGTCCTCAGCTAACCTCATGGTTCTGGCAAAAGGCAGACCCATCCAATCCATGAAGACCCTGTCCTCAGCTAGCCTCATAGTTCTGGCAAAAGGCAGACCCATCCAATCCCTGAGGACCCTGTCCTCAGCTAACCTCATGGTTCTGGCAAAAGGCAGACCCGTCCAATCCCTGAGGATCAGCTAGCCTCATAGTTCTGGCAAAAGGCAGACCCATCCAATCCCTGAGGACCCTGTCCTCAGCTAGCCTCATAGTTCTAGCAAAAGGCGGACCCGTCCAATCCCTGAGGACCCTATCCTCAGCTAACCTCATAGTTCCGGCCAAAGGCAGACCCTTCCAATCCCTGAGGACCCTGTCCTCAGCTCCCCGTCCTCAGCTAGCCTCATAGTTCTAGCAAAAGGCAGACCCTTCCAATCCCTGAGGACCCTGTCCTCAGCTCCTCGTCCCCAGCTAGCCTCATAGTTCTGGCAAAAGGCAGACCCTTCCAATCCCTGATGGTGTCCTCCAAGCTCTTCTTTGGTCTTCCTCTTCTCCTCCCACCTGGTACAGTGCCTTGAAGGATAGTTTTTGTGAGCCTGGATGATCTTGTTCCGTGGCCGTACCATTTCATCTTTCTAGTTTTAACAATTGAAAGGTCATCACATGGTCCAATGGCTGCTTCGACTCGGTTCCGCACTTCTTCGTTTGCGATTCGATCTCTGAATGTGATGCCCACGATTTTTCTATAGCATCTCATTTCGAATGCCTGTATTCTTTTTTCCAAGTCTACAGTGAGGGTCCATGTTTCACACGAATACAGGAAGGTTGATATGACGAGAGAACGGAGTAGTCAGATCTTATATTTACTGTTGATGTTCTTATCCTTCCATATTATTTTCAGCTTTGTTAGCTGAAACAATAAGCATTGGCCAATTGAAAAAAGTAAATAACCACTAGGACCAGTTATACAGTTACATTGGCCAATTGGTGTCAACAAAAATAAACACATATGACTCAGAAAAGCTACAAAAGAACAACAATGTGTAGTCATCAACATTACTACAATCTTCAGATTACCTTTCATATAAACAAAATGTTGTTGCAACTGACTGATTTTGTATTGTTCTCAATACTTGTTTTCATTGCAGTGGATTGCTTCCTGTAAAACCCAGACTGTCCTCATCGAGAGAGCAATTTAAATTGGCACAAATTTAATGCCGTCCTCTTTTTTGTGCATGCTTGCTACGTACATGATTTAATTGGGGTGGGTTGGGCTTGTGACCATTGTTATAACTGGATTTATCTTCATATCTGTGAGATTCATGCAGCACATGGGAAATCGCTTTTGTTTCTAAAGATTTGGCACTCACCCATTAGATTGATTGGAAGGCAAACACAACGCCTTTGTACATACTGCTTCGTTCTTTCCCATTTCACCCACTTACCGATTCGATCTCTGCTATTTCTCCATTCCTATTTTCCATTCTTTTAGTAATGTAACCCTCACAAAAGTACAGTTTTGTTCTTTTTTGTTCACAATACATTTTATGCCCACTAAAATCTTTTCTCCCTCTGCAATTAATGCAATATAGGCTAGGGCAATTCAAGCCTAAATCAAAAAGGAAAAATTGTTATGTTGGACTATTTCAAGTGTCTAAAATAAACCCAATGTGCAGATCTCTCTCTCTCTCTCTCTCTCTCTCTCTCTCTCTCTCTCTCTCTCTCTCTCTCTCTCTCTCTCTCTCTCTCTCTCTCTCTCTCTCTCTCTCTCTGATTTTGGATCTTGCCCTCAAACAAGAAGTAGGCCTATTGAGTCATCAAAATTGATGAGTCAACTGTCTCTGAATTACAGTGCAGTTATTCAAAGGCGATGGCACATGCAATATGGTAGGCCCTATTGTAGGGCTTTGAAGAGACGCAGGTTTTTGGAATCACCTTAACACATAAATTACAGGTAGTGACATCAAATATATAAATAGTGAGGCAAGGAGAGAGGATAATAGTGAAGTAAAGAAAGGTAACTCTCTCTAATAAACTCCCTTCACCAATGTTAGTTTCGGCACCAATTCGCCTAGCAAAGCATAAGCAACAGCCACATTGAGACAGAGCCAGGTTCATCCTATAAAAAAGGATGGTCCAGGTTTGCTTATATGACCATTACATCGCCCATACAGTACACAACAACAGTGGTGGAGAAATGATGGTCATATAGGGTGATGATCATATAGACAAACCTGGATCATCCTTTTTTGAGGATGAACCTGGGTCTGTCTCAATGTGGCTGTTGCTTATGCTTTGCTAGGCGAATTGGTGCCAAAAATAACTTTGGTGAAGGGAGTTAATTACAGAGAGAGTTACCTTTCCTTACTTCTCTAGTGAAATCAATCTTAACAATTCTTCAAAAGAATATTTTGGCAAAGGTAAAGATGTGCCCCCCCCCCCCCCCCCTGCATTTCTCGGTTAATTCTATTTTTCCGTTTTTGCCTTTCTTACCATACATAAAGCTGTATTTTAGGAACATATTGAGCTAATAACCTTTTTGGAATACTAACCCTAACCCTAACCCTAGCCCTAAACCTAAACCTACCCCCCCCAGTATGTACTGCAGTACACCGCGATTTGTCACAGTTGTGGTTCGTTGCGTTTTTCCGTCTTATAGGGTGGGGGGTAGGGTTAGGGTTAGGGCTAGGGTTAGGGTTAGGGTTAGGGTTAGTATTCCAAAAAAGGTTATTAGCTAAAAATGTTCCTAAAATACAGCTTTATGTATGGTAAGAAAGGCAATAACGGAAAAATAGAATTCACCGAGATAGGTAGGGGGGGTGGCACATCTTGACCTTTACCGAATTTTTTTTTAATGAATGGGTGACTGCAATTACCCTCTGTGATGTCGACTGCTGAATGCTGTGTTCACAACATGAGAAAACAAACAGAATGCATCACTGGTGGAAACGTGAAATATGTTGGCTTTGAAAGCTCAACTTTGATGGAAGAATGCACAAGTGTCAATTCAAAATTTCGAGACAGAGAAGAAGCTTCTGAAGGGTGCCGATGTAGCTTAGTTGTTTAAGGGCAAGTTTTTGCTTCAAGGTCATTGACATTGGTGCAGGTTCATATTAGCACTCCTTCCAAACGAATTTTCGGTACCAAACAAATGGCAAATTCTAACGTGGATTTTTTGGAAATGGCTCATATCTCCAGCATGAGGTAAATCGACACCCTAATGGCATTTTAACCGCTGATTAATCTTACCTATACCTAAATCATCTGTTTTGCAGCACCATTTAATAATTAACGGCCCAAAAGCATGATCGTTTGCTTGGCTTAAATTGTTATCATGCCTTTTTAAGACCTAGGGAGATGTGCCATTTCAAAAATCTACATTCGAAATTGCCACAAGTTTGATACCAGCCACGCCCCTTTTGGGGTTCCTGGAAGGAGGACTATGAGATGAAATCATGTATTATGCAGAGGGCTTTACGTGCACACACCCAATCCTACCCCAGCATTTCAGAATAGCAATGAAAGTTTGCTTCACGGCAGTTTTAGTATGACGCTGACGAAAAATGTAATAGGCCTGTCTAATCTTCAATAGGGCATTTGCCACGTGAGGGTGACCTTGAATTTCACTAAGTTGAATTTAGAGAGTTGAATTAGAAAGGTCAGCGTAACTCGGGCAGAACGAGTGCGGGCAAATTAGTAGTCTAGCATAGAGAACGAACACTCGTGGCAAATGCTCTATTGCTCTTGGGTTTTAGGATAATTTGTAAAAAATGCTTTATAGTACACAACATTGAACATATTGGAGGCCAGGGCCTGTATTCACGTTGAGATAGCATGAGACTTAGCATGATGCTAACTTAGAAGCTCTTCCAAAAGTCCTATTAAATCATATAGGACATTGCAAGAGCTTCTAAGTTAGCATCATGCTAAGTCTCATGCTATCTCAACGTGAATACAGGCCCAGGTCTCCAGAATAGCAGTGAAAGTTTGCATTGTGAAAATGTGTGCCTCTTTTCTCCCCTCCCACACCCCCATGCCCTATGCGTGTGCATATGTGCGTTGAATTTAAACACAGTGAAATGGAAACATTGTTCTTATGCCTCATACAACAACAAAAAGTAAAAGGAAACAAAAACCAACTTGAGGTTTGAATCCCACACATGAGAGACAAAGGCATATTCCATTACACCACAAAGCCCAAGGCAGGGTACTCTTATCATTAAATACCATAGCAATGACTTTGAGAGTGCAAAGATGAAAGTAATGCCTTTTCCTTTCACCATACCCTATGTGTGTGCGCACGTGCATGCGCATGGGCGTGTATGTGTGCGCGCGCGTACGTGCATGTGCTTGTGTTGTAAGCCTTGGCCTGGTCTTCTCTTATCATCCTTTCTTTAAGGCTACCATTTATCTGCTCAGAAGCAGAGGTGTTATATAACAGTCACCACTTACTTAAATTACGAGACGTATGAGAATCTGTATGGAGGTAAAATGTTCCCACGTACAAATTGATGCTGGTCAAAATTAAATATGATTTTTGTTGAATATATAAAGCGTTTTAATGCCCCTTCACACAATATTCTAAAGGATCCTAGAAAAAGACAATCAGGTGTGTATGCCAGTCAGTTATTTCTGACCATGACCGCCAGATAGCAGAGTGGGTAGATGCTATTCTGGTGGGTTGGGTTAGAATTTGTTTCTTGTGGAGATGCCTTGCCCTGCTCGTGCATACATATTGCCAAAGACTCTAAAAGGGTAAGATGGACTACTTAAGAGTTACGCCGAGCCGGGCTGATAGAGTTATCGTTAGTGGGATAGTTACACCCATTCACAGTGCGGCTATCCAAAGACTCAGACTGGAATTTGAACGGAGAATTCAACTGGCCTTTCGACGTATTTTTAACATACATGTGTCACGTTTAAAAGGGACATAACCAGTGTTTCTGTCCTCACTACTCATATAGGGAAAAGGGACCGGATGTTAGTCTTTTCTTTTCAGTGTCTTTGATATTGCTCAATTCAATGGAACTGAGTTCCGCACATAGGTCAAACATGCGCAACACAAGAAGGCCTCTTTGTCCCTCTTTAAAGTGCAACGCAAATTGAAGGTAATAGATAGATTACATTACACACACACCTTGACAGCAAGGGACGGTTCTGCACCTAATTTGCTCATAATTTTGTATATGGTTTAACGTGTTCTGTGTAGATTTAAATAGTACTGAACACTGCTTCCAGAGCAAGCTCTTAGCGCTTAGCAATCTCACAAAGGGCTGTAATTAGAGGTACATCGTTGTTTCTTGAGACGATTCTGATCTTTCTTTTCCTTGTAATCTATTCATCAATTATTCTATTGTTTCGATCCCTTTTTTTTTTACATCAATCTTTATGTTATTTCCCATTTTCTTTAAATAATGTATAAATACAACACTCCGATACTGCGCCTTGGCATGAGGCTGTGTCACACCAGTTGACATAAGCTAGACAGCCAAGGCTACATCAAAATGTTGTTATGTTCTGCATGGCTGTGCGGGGATTGTCTTAAGCCATGACAAGCTCCTAGCATAACATCATCAGTCTAAAATCCTCTGAAGTCGGAGTGTGGCTGCCCACGTGACGGGGTAATCGAAAACGGTCACACACGTAATGTTCTCCTCCCTAGCTGGGGCATTTGTACCATAGTCTTCAAGTGCTTCGGCTGTTGGGATGATCCCTGGAGTCTTTAAGCCAGGGTAAGACAAACAAACAAAACACTCTGATACAAGCCTTTTTCCTTTCATAACACTATCACCACAAATGTGCTGATATAAAGAAAAATATGTGCTGAAAGACACCTAAAATTATATTAAAATAGTCCCAATGGTTCCAGATATGTTAAGACTTTTGTATGTGTCAGGGTTCAGGTGGA
>JAGGCT020001797.1:0-25000 GCA_017654935.2 Phymorhynchus buccinoides
TTGGACCAGGTTTGACTCCCATACAAATGCCCCCAAATTGAAAACGAAACATCATTTTAAAGAACAGCCTCAATTTGAAGTTGGAGGCATTTGTATGTGGGTCACAGCTACCCACAAAACAACCCAAGGGACTTAATCATGGTGGAACAGTGTGTCTTTAAAAAAACAAAATCACCTCCACCAAACAATGAACGTTAGGTCTAAAGATGGCGTACCTGTTGGGTTCCCCCCTCTCCAGTTTGCTGTACTCCTGCTCCATGGTCTGTCCGTCGAAGAACCAGGCCAGGTCGTTGAAGGGGTACTCGTACCCCTGGCGGCACTCACACTTGTAGCCTCCGGTGTTGAACCGTTTGCCCTCCAAGGGGATACACTGAACAAATGAAACCAACAAAACAAATTTGAAAAGAAGCAAGAAACTAATAAAAAGCAAGCACCAGGGCTCCCCATTTGGGGGTCTATGAAGTACTAACATTCTAAGGGACCCTCTAAAAGAATGTGCAGGGGGTCCCCGGGATGCGCTCGAACAATTCGTTTTATCATTCGCAATGCCACTGGGACCCTCTATCCCGCCTCTAGGACCCTCTCTACTGTAAGTGAAGGAGTCCATGAGACCCCTTGTTTTGCGGGACGATTGGAGGCCCTGAGCACGTAGTTACAAAGAAACATAGATCGTTGAAGGGGTTCTGATAAGTTAGCCAGACCTGTTTACCCCCTACACAAGTCTTGAGTAGTCTGGATAGCTGAAATGAGTAGTTTTGGTGCAAAATGTGTAGTTGTATTGTTGAAATCAGACTAATACACGACTAAACACCCCCCAAACCGGAAGCAGTGATCGGCAAATCATAACCAACCGTCGGCAAGCTCGTCCGGATGATCGCCATCTTCGTGTCGTCGTCCCAAAAGCCATGGGTGACACTGCAGAACAGTCACCCTTCAGTCGTCACGTGACTATTCCGCCAGTGCCAAGCACGGCCACTGGACCAATCAGTGCAGCAGATCAACTCGCTGGGAACTAGCACACCGCTATCCGTCTATCGCTTCAACAAGGACCAGGACTGACAACAATGTTCGGCTTTGCAATCAGAACCAACCATCAAACTGTTCCGTACAACAAGAAGGGAACTTTTTTTCGTAGCTCTAATTTCAAATGCGCAGGTCCTCTGCCAAAGCTGACCCCCGATTTGAGAAGACAGACCACTGCCAGCATGCTGAAGTTCAAAATGACCCCACGTTTGGAAACGACTCCATTTATTCGTTCCGTAACCTCTGACGAGCTCGACGAGGCACCACAAAAGAATTGCCCCCTATTCCCCCTATTTTCCTGTCCATTTGAAGGACCCTTGTCCATCTATTCGTTCCGTAACCTCTGACGAGCTCGACGAGGCACCACAAAAGAATTGCCCCCTATTCCCCCTATTTTCCTGCCCATTTGAAGGACCCTTGTCCATCTATTCGTTCCGAACCTCTGACGAGCTCGATGAGGCACCACAAAAGAATTGCCCACTATTCCCCCTATTGTCCTGCCCATTTGAAGGACCCTTGTCCATCTATTCGTTCCGTAACCTCTGACGAGCTCGATGAGGCACCACAAAAGAATTACCCACTATTCCCCCTATTGTCCTGTCCATTTGAAGGACCCTTGTCAGTTTCGTATGAAAGACTCTTGTCAGCTTCAAACATGTCCATTATCAGCAGTGGGCAAACGCTTGCACCAGAACTAGACTAGATAATAATACTCCTGCCCTCCAAGAGCCTGGTTTAAATAGAGGTAGGCTGTCGACATTATTATTATTATAAGATGTTATTGGTTTCATTTATATCTCAATAGCCTGTGTTTTTAGCTTAGGGGGATCTTATGATATGCTCGGTGTGTATGTGTGAGTGGGGAGGGGAGGGGTGGGTGGGCGTGTGTGCATACTCAAGTGATATCCATACTGGTTTGTGATATTGTTAATGTTTTCTGTGGTACTGTTATCACCGTACTGGTTACTTACTGTGATGTCATTATTATCTGTGAGTATTACTGAGTGCAGCCTCTAAAGGGGATCGATCATTGGATGCTCAGTGTACTGGTTCAGGTGTGTGTGTGTGTGTGTGTGTGTGTGTGTGTGTGTGTGCCCGGGTGCAAGTGTGCGTGCGTGTGCGTGTGTGTGTGTGAACCGATTCGCTTCCGGTGTAGTGTGTGTGTGAAGGTGTGTCCGTGTGTGTGTGTGTGAAACCGCGTGACACGGCGTGTTGCCGTTGCCGTTAGGGCTCACAGTGTGCGGTGTGTGTGTGTGTTTAGTATGTGTGAGTGTGTGCTCAGTTGTGAGTGTGTGCTGTGTGTGCGTGTGCGTGCGTGCGTGTGCGTGTGTGTGTGTGTGTGTGTGTGTGTGAGTGTGTGCGTGTGTGTGTGTGTTTGATAACTATGTTTTATGTCAATTACATGTGCTTTTATGTTATTTTACAAATTGTCTCTTCTGTTAGGTTATAACAATGTCTTATTTTGTCTTCATTTTTATGTACATGCCGAAAAACACATTTCTTCACTTGTTTGGAGACAATAAAATTGTTGAATTGATTGAATTGAATTGACAGACCTACTGCACAAGACTCGCCATGATGAAACCAAGCAACACCAACAGGACACAGACCTGGTTACCTCTTACACAAGCCAAGGATAGTCTGGATAGCTAAAATTAAAAAATAATTAAATACTTGTAGCGGTGCCATAGCCGATGAGGTTTAACCGAGGCGTGGTTACCGCTACACCTATCTGTATTAATAAAAAATCGGGACTTTACTGGTTTCGTACTGCCTCCGGGCATTGCCTCCAGTATTGTTCCCACCATATTTGTATTTACAAATGTCCCATATGTGTCTGATTCAGACCAAGAGGACGTAAAACACCATTTTCGTCGTCGTCGATAGCTAAAAAAGTGTAGACGATGTAAAATATGTAGTCCTATCCATACGAACCATCATGCACTGTTCATTGAAAATGTGAGAATTGAAGATCCTAATCATTAATTTTGAAGTGCAGGAGAGGTCCAAACTGTGCAGAATACTACTCGAAATGTGTAGGACAAAACCAAGCCAGTGGAAAAGCAATACTCACAAGAAACAAAAGTAAAATCCATAAGTGATAATGGAGAACTCACTCACACAGAGTCACCAAGAAGCTAAACATCTATCTTAAGGGTCCCCATTCCTTTTCCGGAAACAACTGCGCTCCCCCACCTTGTAAAGACTGGTTCGAGATGGGGTAGGAAAGGCTGTCTCGTTGACTTTTTATACTGTCACCTTGGTCCGAGGAATCACGAGGTTTCTAGTCTCCATCCCCCACTTTCTCACAAGGCAAGCCGACCCTTACCATGACAGATCTCTCTCTCTCTCTCTCTCTCTCTCTCTCTCTCTCTCTCTCTCTCTCTCTCTCTCTCTCTCTCTCACCCTTTCTCTCTCACATATGATTTCACTAGACTCTTACTCCCTCTCTCCGTCTGTCTCTTTTTCTGCAACTTTCTCAGGCCCACATTGAAGACTCCCCCACCCATTCACCCACCCCTTAACACTCCCTTTTTGTCACATGGTCCTAGTTGCCATATAATATACCAATTTACACCGGGATATGAACAAAGACTGGTCCGTGTGCCCAAGCGGCAAACTCAAACTGACAGGAGATGGCCAATTAAAGAGTTACTGCCCTTCGTGCAGAGGTAAAAAGGGTACGGAAGGCCAGGATCTAATGAGTGATCCTTCGCAATACCACCACCCCTCTCTCTCTCGCTCTCTCTCTCTCTTACAGACAGACAGCCAAATACACACACACATACACACACTTTTTTCTCTATTTCTCCCATGCCTGCCAACGAACGAAATTTGGAGTTTTACGTCCTCTCGACCTGGGAAGGCACATATGGGACATAAACCATCCCATGCCTACCAGACAGAGAGAGAAAATGGAGTTTTACATCCTCTTGGTCTGAATCAGACACATATGGGACATTTGTAAATACAAATATGGTGGGAACAATACTGGAGGCAATGCCCGGAGGCAGTACGAAACCAGTAAAGTCCAGATTTTTAAAATTAATACAGATAGGTGTAGCGGTAACCACGCCTCGGTTAAACCTCATCGGCTATGGCACCGCCACAAGTAAGGATGCCATAACCCATGCCTACCATCAACCATTCAAACATTATATAGCCACCCGATGCTTGTTACACAATCCCTAATCATATTTGTATCATTATACCACTTGAATTAACCCTGGAAAGATTACAAGTTTTCCTGCTTTTGTTGTTGTTGGTTTGTTGTTGTCTTAAGAAATTACAAGGTGTGTTTTTAGGGTACTGTTTTTTTTGGTGTGTGTGTGTGTTTTTATCGGGGGGGGGGGGGGTTGATTTGAACTTTGAATAGCTGGGTTTACATCATCAGGACATAACATTCATTCAGTTGTGATGGAAAGTGAGTGTATGTGCGTGTGTATTTGCGTGTGTGCAGATGTGTGTGTTGTGCATGGTTATGATCCATATTTGTAGATATTGTACATTAGAATATCTGCACAAAATAAATGAGAATGGTAAATGAAACCAGTGTAACACACACACACACACACACACACACACACACACACACACACACACACACACACACACACACACACACGTACACACACACACACACACACACACACACACACACACACACACACACACACACACACACACACACACACACTCACACACACACACACACACACACACACACACACACACACACACACACACACACACACACACACACACACACACACACACACACACACACACACACACACACACACACACACACTCACACTCACACACACACACTCACACACACACACACACACACACACACACACACACACACACACACACACACACACACACACACACACAGAGACAAGCAAAAAGAAAGACAAACAGATAAATAGACACACAAAATGTGTATGCACAGAAAATGTTGGGAGAAGATTGAAGTAGTAAGGCTAGGAGAGGAGATGGTGAAATGAACAAGGGGAAGAAACTCTCCAGTAATTAACCCCCTCACCCAAAGTTTTTTCTGACACCAACGCCTAGCACAGCATGAGAGCAACAACCAAAGGGAAGCCAGACCTAACTTCATCCTCAAAAAAAAAGGATGAGCTGGGCATTGCCTTAAATAGGACCCTCACCCACACAGTACACAACAACAATGGTGGAGATAATTGTGCACAAACAAATCAACATTCGTTTTATTCCAGCATAGCATAACCTTCTAATCTTGAATATGTTAAACTTAAACAACACAATACAAACTGGTATGCTCTCTCTCTCTCTCTCTCTCTCTCTCTCTCTCTCTCTCTCTCTCTCTCTCTCTCTCTCTAATGCTGGGAGAGCTGGACAATAGAGCATCCTCAGAAGAGACAGCCAAACAGACAGAGAGAGGAATCAACTGACATATTGTGACTGATTGTCGCATTGTGCAGTGCTCTTGAATGCGTTGGCCATGTAGAAGTTACTGGGGACATTGGTGGATGTCCATATAGTTCAGAGAAAAGGACAGACACACAGTGAGACAGACAAAAAAAGACAGGCAGACAAATAGCCAATCAACTCACATATTGTGACTGATAGTCGCATCGCGCAGTGTTCTTGATGGCGTTGGCCACATAGAAGTTACTGGGGCATTGGTTGATGTCCAGGTAGTTCAGAGACACAGACTGATACGATGCATACAGATAGACAGACAGACAGACAAAGACACACAGACAGACAGACAATCGACTCACATATTGTGACTGATAGTCGCATCGTGCAGTGTTCTTGATGGCGTTGGCCACATAGAAGTTACTGGGGCATTGGTTGATGTCCAGGTATTTCAGAGACACAGACTGATACGATGCATACAGATAGACAGACAGACAGACAAAGACACACAGACAGACAGACAATCGACTCACATATTGTGACTGATAGTCGCATCGTGCAGTGTTCTTGATGGCGTTGGCCACATAGAAGTTACTGGGGCATTGGTTGATGTCCAGGTATTTCAGAGACACAGACTGATACGATGCATACAGATAGACAGACAGACAGACAAAGACACACAGACAGACAGACAATCGACTCACATATTGTGACTGATAGTCGCATCGTGCAGTGTTCTTGATGGCGTTGGCCACATAGAAGTTACTGGGGCATTGGTTGATGTCCAGGTATTTCAGAGACACAGACTGATACGATGCATACAGATAGACAGACAGACAGACAAAGACAGACACACAGACAGACAGACAATCGACTCACATATTGTGACTGATAGTCGCATCGTGCAGTGTTCTTGATGGCGTTGGCCACATAGAAGTTACTGGGGCATTGGTTGATGTCCAGGTATTTCAGAGACACAGACTGATACGATGCATACAGATAGACAGACAGACAGACAAAGACACACAGACAGACAGACAATCGGCACATATTGTGACTGATAGTCGCATCGTGCAGTGTTCTTGATGGCGTTGGCCACATAGAAGTTACTGGGGCATTGGTTGATGTCCAGGTATTTCAGAGACACAGACTGATACGATGCATACAGATAGACAGACAGACAGACAAAGACACACAGACAGACAGACAATCGGCACATATTGTGACTGATAGTCGCATCGTGCAGTGTTCTTGATGGCGTTGGCCACATAGAAGTTACTGGGGCATTGGTTGATGTCCAGGTATTTCAGAGACACAGACTGATACGATGCATACAGATAGACAGACAGACAGACAAAGACACACAGACAGACAGACAATCGACTCACATATTGTGACTGATAGTCGCATCATGCAGTGTTCTTGATGGCGTTGGCCACATAGAAGTTACTGGGGCATTGGTTGATGTCCAGGTATTTCAGAGACACAGACTGATACGATGCATACAGATAGACAGACAGACAGACAAAGACACACAGACAGACAGAGAGATAATCAACTCACATATTGTGACTGGTAGTCGCATCGCGCAGTGTTCTTGAAGGCGTTGGCCACATAGAAGTTACTGGGGCATTGGTTGATGTCCAGGTAGTTCAGAGACACGTCCACCGACACCACACCTCTGTAAGAAACAAAGACAAAGAGACAGTTTGATAAAACGTGAATGAGTTTAATTCGATCAAGTTCATCAGCAGAGAAAAATAAACAACAGTGGACCAAACTAAGAAAGGTGATGGTACAATTTTGGGGCATACATTTTCTCTTGAAAATCTGTCCTTTATATTTCTAAAACTAACCCACTAAGCTTCTATAACCTATCTTCCCTTACAACTTCATCCTCACAGTAAACGAGGTGCCGGAATGCCTTACCTCTGCCTTACCTTTTTATTTAAATAAAGTTCTCTATTGTATTATGCTGCTGCTCTTAATCATATTCTGTTCATGAATTATAATGGGATTTGAGATTTATAAAAAAAAATTATATTCTTACAACTTTAAACTTGAGCTGTTCTTAATCAGGATCCAGTAGTTTTAATCAAATAAAGTACTATGTTATGAATTATAAAAAAAAAATTTAAGATGTATGATATATTCTTAACTAAAATATGAATTTGGTAACTTTGTGTGTGCAATATGGCTGGCGTATTTGTTTTTCCGCAAGGTGATGTATATAAATTTGTTAATTTGGTGTGTGCAATATGGCTGGAGTGTTTGTTTCTGCAATGTGATTTTTATTTTTGAACCCTTGATTCAATATCTTATGTGTTTTAATGTTGTAATTTTGTGTTTGCACCCAATGTCAATTTCTCAGTAACAAAGTTTACTTGAACCATTTTGATGTGGCTTCCCATAGGCCAACTGCTTTGTTTTGGCATCCAACAAAAGCCTTCTGTGTGTGTACTTCATTTAATGGCTATCCACTACAACACACTGTATGATATTAAACACCTTTAATTTTATTATGTTTTTGCTACTATGACGGATTTTCTTTAGACAGGGTACATGAATTCACGGTGAAATGCTTCCACTTTGATCACAAACGGGTTGTGTATTGTCCAAATTTCTAACCCCCCACCCCACACACCCTTTTTCCGGTTTAGTCATACACTTAACTATCTTGTAACCCAAAAAAAAGAAGGTAAAGTCGCAATAGCGACAGCGGTCATGTGTTCTAGATGAAGACAGACTCGATTTCACATAAAAAGTGATCCACTACGATATTATTCAAGGTAAACAATATGCAACAAGAGTAAACGTTTGATTAACGTTCTTTCAGTTATGTTGTATCTCTGTCATGCTGTTGCACCTAACCTGAATTCCTCTTTTGGAAATATTAAAGTATACTTGAACTTGAAGTGCAGTCTGCAGTTTCTTTAGAAATATACTCAGCGCCAAAAAAAAGAAGAGGCACTCACTTGAACTCTATTCGGGTCTTGAGGTCGTTCTTGCCGAAGATGGGGGCGAGGTAGGTGACCACCCAGTCGTTGATGCGCCCGTCGCACTTGAACTGCGGCCTCATCCACTCCCCATCCTCGTAGGTGGCCGCCCGGTATGTCAGAGGGTAGTACTCGAACCGGATCGAGCTGGTCCCGTTGTAGTTGGACCTGTTTTGAAAGAAATCGTTCGCACCTGAGTTTCGTCACGGAAACTCAAAAATGTAGTGGAAATGTTGTAGGTGGATGAAATGTCGTAGGTGGTCGCCCGGTACGTCAGAGAGTAGTACTTGAACCGGATTGAGCTTGTACCGTTGTAATTAGACCTGTTTTTAAAGAAACCATTCCTACAGAGAATGTCGTCACAGAAACTCAGAAAATGTAATGTAGTGCAAACAAATATGGATTAGATGTCGTAGGTGGCCGCCCAGTACATCAGAGGGTAGTACTCGAACCAGATCGAACTGGTACCGTTGTAATTAGACCTGTTTTGAAAGAAATCATTCGCTATTGAGAATTTCGTCACAGAAACTCAGAAATGTAGTGGGTCAGCAGGTAATACTCGAGAACCGGATCGAACAAACCGTTGTAATTAGACCTGTTTTGAAAGAAATCGTTCGCTACTGAGAATTTCGTCAAAGAAACTCAGAGATATTGTGCAAACTAATCATATAATAAAAAGGCAAGGTTGTGTCTGTCTGTGTGTGTGAAAAACAAAACGGGCTAAATTTGGGCTCCTCTTACAAACGAATAACAGCGGAGGGAGGACATTTACTCACCGCTCCTCACTCACCTGATCATAGGCTTGGCAGTGAAATAAATTTGCTGTGAGCCCTAACAGGGCGATGGCAACGGCAACCGAGGCGGCCGTGTCATTTGCACGGTTTGGCAAATGCGCGAAACGCGTATCCGCCGGCCTCTCGGCGCCTGTATCTCCGGCATTTCTGGGCGGATTGCCTTCAAATTTCGAAGGTAGATGACCGGGGACGGGGACTATCGATGTGCCAAACCGGAAGCGAATCGATTTATAAACGCGCGCGATATCCGCCGTTTGTGGTCGCCCGGTACCACAGCGGGTAATACTCGAGAACCAGATGAAGCTGGTACCGCTGTAGTTGGACCTATTAACAAGAGTTGGAGTTTCGTTTTCCATAAAATAATAATAATCATAAAAACTTTGTGTGGACAGTATCGTGATGCTAGCACACGCCTAAAATTGCATCTCTTTGCGTCTTCCTGAGAAGAGTAAGAAATAAAAATGTGAAACACAAACTGGAGAAAGCCTAGGCAAACGCCAAGAACTAGAAAACGTGTGTGTGTATGTGCACGTGCATGTATGCATATGCGCATGCGTGTGTGTGTGTGTGCAACTGTCAGTCTCTGTGTGCTTGTCAGCGTTTCTATGTGCCTGCGTATGTCACTAGAGAATCTGTGTAGGCCTTCACATTTCTGAGAGCAAGAAAGGGTCTGTAAAGCAATGACAGCATGTGAATCATGCATTTCCCTCACATTCCTTTCACCCCCCATTCCCACCCTGCGGTCTAGTCCCATCCCCACTACCACTCGGCAATATCCACATAACTATTGTATCCTTCTAACAGCGAACAAGAGATGAACAGAAGAAGCTTTTACTATAATCCTCCTCGTCCATTGGCCACTGCAAAGAACACCTTTTGCAAGAGTGAATGCCCTTGGTGGGTGGGGGAAGATGGTTAAGTACTGACCAAACAAGGGCATAACTCTCGCCAATAACCCTATTTGAGGCCACTTACTGGCTGCCTTTTGCAAAAGTGAATGCCCTTTTGGTTACTGATCAACAAGGGCTTAACTCTTGCCGTCAAGGGCGTTAATAACCTTACTTACACTTAGTTACAGTGGCCAATAAATGGGCCGACCCACACATTCAAATCCGTCCAATTTCAGTCGTACGACTGTACAACTGTGACGACGTCTGTGAGGCATGATTCTGGTGAAATGCTACCTGGTGAAATCCTACTAGTTTCGTTCACTATTTTCTTGTAGACCCCAATTCAGGAACCACACGACATAGAAAAACAGATATTTCATCAGATTCCTGTTTCGGGGACTACAAAATTAATATAGTGACCGAAACGAGTAGGATTTTCATCAGATTCACTTAGACGGTAGTATTAATTTCATGAGAATCTTGCCTCACAAATCTCAGTTCGTTGGATAGCTGTACGATTGCAGTTGTACGTGTGCGTCGGCCCCCTAAACTTAAAGACCCAGCACGTCACGTGCCAAAATCACGGTTTTCACATGTTTTCCCTCTTATAGCTGGTAAAAAAATATTAAGAAATCTTCCTATCATAAGAGGGAATGTGACAAGTGCCGTGGGGGGTCTTTAAAGACCCACCAGATCACGTGTCAAAATCACGGGTTTCACGTGTTTTCCCTCTTATAGCTAGTAATTAATCTTATTTTGACCAGGCTTTACTCCCATACAAATGCTCCCAAATTCACAATGAAACATCGTTTTAAAGAACAGCCTCAATTTGAACTTGGGGGCATGTGCATGTGGGTCATAGCCACCCAGAAAAAAACCAAGGGACTTAATAATCATGGCGCGTCTGTGTATCTTTAAGAAATCTTCCTAGCATAAGAGGGAATGTGACACGTGACGTGGGGGGGTCTTAAATCCCCTCCTCTTACAAACGAATAACAGCGGAGGGAGGACATTTACTCACCGCTCCTCACTCACCTGATCATAGGCTTGGCAGTGAACTTCTTCAGGTCATAGAAGTTGGTGGCCCAGCGACTCTTCATGTTCTGGAACCAGGGGTAGTCCGTGTAGAAGTTCTTGAACCCGGAGAAGTCCAGGGCGTTGAAGAAGTCCAGGCCGGCCTGGGTGGTGGAGCGGCGCCAGGCGTAGGGCCCGAAGAACTCGCGCGTGATGCCGTTGACGAAGCGGGGGTCCGTGTTGTTGATCGGCGGGGACATGCGGAACTTGTAGCGGTCGAAGAACGCCCCGCTGCCTAGGATCCTGTGTTTGCGAGACGAGCGGGAAATAAGTTAGCGATTCATTGCTGACAACTTTGATATGATACAACAGACTTGTTTACCCCCTACACAAGTCTTGAGTAGTCTGGATAGCTGAAATGAGTAGTTTTGGTGTGAAATGAGTAGTTCTCTTCATTAAGCCATTAAACAATGCTCACTGAAAATCAGTAATTAGAGCATTATTTTCAATTTTGGTGTGTAGTAGAGGTCCAAATTGAGTAGAATACTACTCGAAAAGAGTAGAATAAACAGGTCTGATACAATGTAACAAAAAAGTCAAAACATAGGTGTAAACACATTTTTGAACGATTGGTCCTGTACGTGCCTGCATGCATGCTTGTGTGTGTGTGTGTGTGTGCACGTGCGTGTGTGCACGTGAGCGTACGTGTGTGTGTGTGTGTGTGTTTGTACACTCGGATAAAGCCAGATATCTGAGTGTGTGCATATGTGTGTATATGTGTGTGCATGCGCGCAAATTGTATGTAATGCTCAAAAACGCCAGTCACACAGTTATTTTCTTGTCACACATTTCTGACTAGAACTGCCCCGTTATATTCAGTCTGGTGATGACTTCCGAAGATCTGTTCTGACAACATCGAACTTTTCACATTTTGTATCAACTATCATTAAACTTATTAATGTTTGTCCAGTATATATATATATTTTTAATCTAAGAAAAAGGGGAGGGGAAAGGCTTCCGAACACAGGCCTGCCACGAATCTCCCATAAAAACAGCAATAACTTTGGATTTAATTCGACAAGGAAAGACAGACTTACACGTTTCCCATAACTATCCTTTGTTACCCAATTGTCAAACAATTTCAAACCCATGGTGTCTTCTGAACGCGCCCTTCACCTGGAGTCTCCCATGACGTTGGCGATGACCTCGGCAAAGATCTGGGTCTCGTTCAGGCGACGGTCGCCCTTGAGGTCCCCAAACTCCTCGTACTCGTCCACGTTCTGCATGAAGTTGCTGATGAAGTGCGCCAGGCGCAGGGCCGTGCGACCCTGGGGCTCAAACTGCCTCTCCACACCTGATCAATCAAACGAGCAAACAAACAAACAATAATAATCCGTGTGTCATTAATACGTTATAAATAAAATAATGAAATAGTGAGGCCAAGAGAGGAGAGAACGAAATTGAACAAAGGGGGAAAACCTCTTCTCTTTCTAATAAACTCCCCTGCACCAAAGTTGATTACGATACCAATCATCTAGGAATGCGTGGATCAGAGCCAAAGTGAAACAAACAAAGTATCATCCAAAGTGAGACAAACAAACTTTTTAAGCATCATAAAGGCGAACATGGCACATTCTTTTTTGAGAATGATGCTTTGTTTGTCTCACTTTGGCTCTGATCCACGCATTGCTAGATGATTGGTATTCCCACAGAGAGAGAGATGGAGAGAGAAAGGGAAAGAGACAGACAGAATAACAGACAGAGACAGAGAGAGGGAGAGAGAGGAAGAGAGAGAAAGAGAGAGAGAGAGAGAGAGAGAGAGAGAGAGAGAGAGAGAGAGAGTAAATGACAGAAAGAAGCATAGAATGAGAAAGAAAATGAGATGGAGACAGACAAACAGAGAGATCGAGAGAGAGAGAGGGAGAGAGAGAGATGGAGAGAGAAAGGGAGACAGACAGACAGAATAATAGACAGAGAGAGAGAGAGAGAGAGAGAGAGAGAGAGTAAATGACAGAGACTAAATGACAGAAAGAAGCATAGAGCGAGAAAAAGGGTACATGAGTTCCTGCGTATGCTATGTGCGGGTATGTTGATTTATGCGTATGTTGCGCGTGGGATGTGTATCTTATGCGTGTCTATTCAAAGTTTTCACGCAAAACACTTTTGTCAAAAAGACTTAGGACTACCAGTTGCTTATAAAAGATTCTTTAAGTTTGAGCGTGAATGCATAGGAAGGGGGTTTGAGGCAAAGTCCGGGTGAGAAACTCAAACCCGCAATTATTAAGGATCCCAAATAATTAGATTGGCACATAACACTACCAATCAAGCATTTCTGCCTGGCCTTGAATGAATCGACGGGCAAGGTAGCAAGTGAGAACAGCCTACTTCTTCTTCCTCTTCTTCTGCGTTCCCAGGCTATATGGCCATAATGGGTAAGGTTTTCAGTTTTCACTGGTCTCCCCGCAGCGTACAGCCAACACAAGCCGATTTCAGAGGAGCTCAAAGGAGACAAATTAATTGGAAGATTTTTTTTTTAAAGGCAGGAGAATTGGGCAAATAAGTCAGAAAAATAGTAGTAGATGACAGAAAGCAAAGGGAAAAGGCAGAGTCAAAGAGAGTGACAGATTAGAGAAAGTTACAAGCACAGAACTTCCAGAAGGTGGGGGAACTGTTTTTACGAAAGACCCCTTCACTTTCTTGTTCTATTATAAGGCGCAGGGTGTCAGTCGGGGGGAAGGGGAGGGGGTGGGGGAAGTACTACATAAAATACTTTGGTTCATACAGAGAATCAAAAAGCTATCCTAAACAGAAGTTAGACAAAAACAATGCATTAACAACAAAAACCCAAGAACAAAAACATCATGATGAAAATTAATTTAGCAAGTTATTGTCAAAGTTGTCATACATCTAGTAAATGAGCTTGTCCCCATCCGATACAATGTCCATGTAGAACACAGATTCGCAAACTATTAAACAAAACTATTTACTCCTGTTCTGTTTTTCTTTATATCTGCTGAGGAACGAGAAACCTTGTTCAATTTTACTCAGTGAAATGCTCAGGAAATCTACTTCTGTGCTGTTGAAGTGTGCACTACAATCGCATTGATTCACCTAACTCTAAAGTTCCTGTCCCCAATGAACTCATCGATGACTTGGAGTCAAAACGGACTATCTTTAGATAGTCCATTGACGTATTATTGGATTTATTACAAAAAACTAACTTGCATCAAACAATGACTGCAGAAATGTAAAAAGGGGGTTTTGCTTTTTATATTTCAGGCTTTTTTTTATACAAGTTATTAGTTTTCGTAATAAGTTCAATACTATGTCAACGACTATCTAAAGATAGTCCGTGTTGACTCCAAGCCATCGTCATATTCTAATTTATTGAAAATATATAAACAAAAATGTGTTGTGTGCAAACATATCTGATAACATTTGAACGTTACTGACTAATAAATCTACTTCGTACTAGTACTACAGCAATCCAAGTTGTTGTGATAAATAAAGCACCACAGCAAATAAATAAATACATATATATATAAATACAGTGGAACCTCCCTATGAAAACCTTGAACAATCAACCCCAAAAAAAGGCCATACACTGTAATAGGGAGGGGTCATCATAATAGGGAGGTAACACTCGGTAGTCCGGATACAAAGTGGGGAAAATCATTGAAAAAATGCTTGGGTCACATCACATAAAAAAAACGTTCGGTCACTCAAATGAGTGAGTCTTATTAGTTGGGAAGGTCTGATAGGTCTGACAACTGCAGCCTCAGTGGATAAACAGAAATCTGTCTGCCATGTCCGGTGTAGAGTGGCACAGAGGTAACGCGTTCGCCTCGTGTTAAGTGAACCCGAGATTGAACCTGGGTACAGGGGATTTTTCCTCTCACTTTGCACTAGGATTTACGGTCTGAACGTGGAGTCGTTCGGACGAGACGATAAACCGAGGTCCCGTGTGCCCATGCACTTAGCACACGTTAACCCCATTAGCAATGGAAAAGTTGTCATTTGGTAAACATGTACCCACCCACCCCTTTCCTTCCTCATCAGTCACACAAAAATTGCATGCATAAAAATTAAAAAAGGGTGGCGCGCCTCTGGCTGCGACGCGCTCTCAAGCTGGGGAGCAACCCGAATTTCACAGAGATGCCTCTGTGACTATAAAGTACCTAAATACCTAATACCTAAAGAATGAGTCTAAGTAGGGAAGGTCTGAATAGGGAGGTTCCATTGTAAACAAACAAACGACCAGCTTTACCGTAGTTGACGTCCCCGGGCAGGAAGAGCTCGTAGGCCTTCTTGGTGTTGCATTCATCCGGGGTGGTCTGGTACTTGCGGTTCATGATCCGCCTCATGCGGCTGGCCGCTTCCTCGTCCGTGGCGAACCTCTTCCGACGGTGTGCCGCATTCTGGCCTTTCCCCAGGGCCTGACAAGGCAAGGACAATTGGACAGGGTTGTTATCATGGTGAGAGTAGCATCCCCTGAAGACGGAGAGTGGCTGCCCATGTGGCGGGCTAATAAAAAAAACGGTCCAACATTTGTAATGTTCTCATCCTTAGCTGATTCGCCTGTACCATAGTGTTCCAAGTGCTTCCGCTGTTGGGATGATCCCTGGAGTCTTTTAGCCAGGGTACGTCAACAATCAACAACAACATGAGAGTAGATGATTGGTGACCAAAAATAATGAAAAAAGAAACAATGCAAAAAAAGTCGAGAACAGCGGACTAAAACATTCTCCATTTTACTGGAAAATACTGTTATGCTCTACACACATGCACGAAGACACACGCACGCACATACAAACACACACAAACAAACAAACAAAAACACACGTGCATGCATGTATGCGAGCATCAACACCAATGCATCCGCCCGCCCATACGCAAACATAATGACCACTAAACCACACCACATACACAGACATGCACGAATGGACACATACACACAGATACAGGCCTGAGACAGCACACGCACGCACAACAAACACCCATTATATCAATACATACACAACATTTTGCTCAAATCATTTCAGTGAAAAGACAATTATAGGTCCTACAATCAAAGCGTACATATTGGTCTGAATCACTTTTAGTGGAAGGACGTTAAACTGAAGAAGAACACACATACAGTCGCAGCTCTTGTGGGTCCGGAACCCCTTCCACCTGCTCGCGCTTACCTCGAGCCCTTGGCGAGACCAGAGCTGCGACTGTCTTGTGGGGAGGATTCTCCTTCTTCATTCTGCCACTTGGAAGTTTGTCCTGAACATACCACCCTCCCCCGCCACACACACACACAACCTACCCACCCACCCCCACCAACCAACCCACCCATACCAACTTTAACCCACAACATACCGAGGATTTAGCCACCAAGCGCGTGGTCCTCCGTTTGGTGAGGGATTTCGGGTGCTCCGCGTTTTCCTTCTCCAAGGCGTCCGCCTTCTGCCTGTAGTCTCTGACCACCTCGATCACGCTGCGCTTCTGCCGGGCCGTCAGTCGCACGCTCTGCCCCTTGGGAACGGCGTCCATGAAGCGGTCCTTCATCGAGTACACCGAGCGGCGCTTGCGGGTCACCACTTCGGGAGCCACGTCCGGGGTCAGCATTCTCTCTGTGCAAGGCAAGGCAAGGCAAATGTTTTATTTCATACCCAATTGGGGCACAGACATACAAAACAAAGCACACACATAGTCTTAAACAATCGAACATCAAAAACAGAGTGATGTCTATATTATGAAAAACGACAAGTAGATATCTAAGACAAATATACCTATACCACATTACAAAAAAACAAAAACATGTGACATTTTGTGCATACAAATCATCGAAAAGAACAGTTTATAATAATAATAATAACAATAATAATAATAATAATAATAATAATAATAATAAACGGATAATTATATAGCGCTTTTTATCGAGCACAAAGCGCTTTACAATCAGCATTGAAAAAACTCACACACGCACTCACTTTGTTATAACTGTAACAAAGTGCTCGAGTTTAATGCAAAAGGTAAAGAATGGGTTAAAAAAAATTGTAGTCCCAGTTCTGTAAGAACGGGGCTACTTTATAATAGGGTGGTGCGTGCGTGCGTGCGTGCGTGCGTGCGTGCGTGCGTGTGTGCGTGTGCGGTGCGGTGCGGTGCGGTGCGGTGCGGTGCGGTGCGTTGTGGTGTGTGTGTGTGTGTGTGTGTGTGTGTGTGTGTGTGCGTGTGCGTGTAAGTGTGTGTGTGTGTGTGTGTGGTGCGGTGCGGTGCGGTGCGGTGCGGTGCGGTGCGGTGCGGTGCGGTGCGGTGCGGTGCGGTGCGGTGTGTGTGTGCGTGTGTGCGTGCGTGCGTGCGTGCGCATGCGCGCGTGCGTGCGACCGAATTGTGTTCCACTTCATAGCGCTGAACCACTAAACCAATCTGAACAAAACTTGGCAGAATTGTTCCTTAGGGTGCCTGGATTGCTGCACAGTGAGAGTGAGAGCTGAGGGGAGCTCCGAAAACAAATGCTCATAGTTCCTAAACTGTTGGCGTTAGACCACAATAACCATATAATATTTTCGTGATCAGCATCATTGGGGGAATGCAGTAGGAGACAATTTGAAGGGGCCAAAAGGACAGTGGGAGTGAGAGCCAGGAGTACTATGGGGAGGGAGAGGGGGAGGGAAAAACTTCCTCAAATAAGGAAGCTCCCCAGGCACGGTAATCATGAGTGTGTCTCAAATAGTTAACACGGGTAGCATAGACATGCAAATTAGAAGAAACTGCCAGTAGAGTGGCACAGAGGTAACACGTTCGCCTCGTGTCAAGTAAACCCTAGTTCGAACCTGGGTACAGGGGATTTTTCCTCTCACTCTGCACTAGGCCTTACGGTCTGAACGTGGAGTCTTTCTGATGAGACAGTAAACCGAGGTCCCTTGTGCCCATGCACTTAGCACATTTTAGACCCAGTGGCAACGAAAAAGTTGTCATTTGGTCAAAATTTAACATCCACACCCCCGTTTCTTTCCTCATCAGTCACACAAAAATCGCATGCAAAAAACAAGAGAAAAAAAGTGGGTGGCTGTGACGCGCTCTCCAGGTGGGAGCAACCCGAATTTTACAGAGACGCCTCTGTGACCATAAGGTACCTAATACGATTGGCTGTTGGCTGCTAATTTACGTGTACTGTTACTACCCGTGTTGACTGTTTAAGACGCACTCTTGAATACAGGACCAGGTTTTATTCGCATGCCCCTCATCCTACACAGAGCACAGCAACTGATTAAATACGCAGAGACATGCATACAAGCAGATTAATATAGGTTCAAGTTATTCTCGGGGGGGGGGGGGGGGGGGGGGGGTCCTTTGCATAAATAGTTCCCCCACCTTCTAGAAGTTCTGTGCTTGTAACTTCCTTTCATCTATCACTCTTTTTGACTCTGCCTTTTCCCTTTGTTTTCTGTCATCTACTATCTTTCTGCCTTACCGGTCCATTCTCCTGGCTTTTTTTCCCCCCCACGACACGCTTTCAAAAAGATTTCCTCCAGCCGAAGTCGGACTTGCCGGGCCTAGCTAACTCTTTCTTATTTTGCTTCAAACTTTTTTTTAATGAATGAATGAATCAAACATAATATATACATGCATTTTACATTTAGCATACATCCATTCCTTTTTTATAACTTGATAAAGACAGACAGATGAAGCTAACTATTTCCAAAGACTGTATAGGGGAAGATAAGCATCCGGTCTCTTTTCCCTATGAGTAGTGAGAACAGAAACACTGGTTATGTCCCTTTTAAACAGGACACATTTTACACGGCGATAGGCCAGTTGAATTCTCCGTTCAAGTTCCAGTCAGTTTTTGGATAGCCGTCACTGTGAATGGTGTACTGTCGACACTAACGATAACTCTATCAGCCCGGTTCGCCGAGCTCTTAAGTAATCCATCTTACCCTTTTAGAATATCTTTGCTATTTCTTAGTTAGGCGCATAACGGCAGCACGACCAGACCTGTTTACCCCCTACACAAGTCTCGAGTAGTCTGGATAGCTGAAATGAGTAGTGTTGGTGCAAAATGTGTAGTTTTATTCATTAAACCATCAAATAATGTTCACTGAAAACGAGTAACTGGAGCATTATTTTCAAGTTTGAAGAGTAGTTGAGGTCCAAATTGAGTAGAATACTACTCGAAAAGAGTAGAGTACACAGGTCTGCACGACGCACCTGCGCTCACAATTGACAGGGAACTGTCGGAGTGATCGAAGGAGACGAAAGAAAGAAGGAGGTTCAACTTACGTTCCACCTTGAGGCAGTCGAAGCCGTAGAGCCACTCGTCGTAGGTGGCCTGCTCGATCTCCAGGCCCTGGAAGGGTCCGTCGTGCCACCACGGGTAGTAGTACCCCGGCTGACACACGCACTGGTACCCGCCACGGCGGAAGCCCCACCCCATCAAGGGCTCACACTGCAAAACAGACACAAGAAAAGTCAATACAATACGATACAATGCAATGCAACAACAACAACAACATACAGTATTTATACGGCGCTGAATCTTGATATAAATCAAATCAAAGCGCACACACACGTTAGCATTCAAAGCGCATTCAAACACAAACGCAATACAACGCGAACACACACAGATAACATAAATGGAATATAGCAGAAACAGACCTAATGGCAAGAGAGAGAAGATAAAGAGAGAGGAGCTTTAATGACGGGGGAACAGGTGGGTTTTGAGGTTAGCTTTGAAAGCAGAGAGAGTCGGTCGCTGACGGAGGGAGAGCGGAAGTTTGTTCCAGGAGGTCGGTCCTGAGACAGCAAAAGAGCGCCGACCAATGCACGCACACACACACACACACACACACACACACGCACGCACATGCACACACACACACACACACACATATACAGATGGCTTGACGTAAAAAAAAGCAAACATTATCGCTTATTCAATGTACCATCTGAAAATAAATCATTTGACTTTGACTTGACACACACACACAAAACAGTAGTGATTGAGATACAGATGTGCTAATGTATCTGAGCGTATAACCTTTTGTGCCCCCATTTCCATTTTAATATGTGGCACGATTTGTTTATATGTTTTGCTTTTCGTAAGCTTTCCATTGTTGCTGTAAATATTCATCTGCTCCGTGTTTCTTTTTTCTATGTAAACAAGCAATATGGTTTGTGTATTATGCGTGTGTGTTTGCATTTTGTCTTTGTTAGATTTTCGTGTTCATATCATCTATACAACACAATCAAATTCCAGTGTATATGAGCGTGTTTGCGACATGTTGGCAACTGTGTTGTCATATCCTTTTTGCAATAATGCCTTCAGGCTGAACTGTGTTGTCATATCCTTTTTGTAATAATGCCTTCAGGCTGTCAATCAACGAATCGCGAAGCCTCTTTTGGAAATAAAGAGACAGACGGGAGATAGGAGAAAACGAACAGGGCGGCACAAACATCTATTTCGGAGAAAGAGAGCAAAAGAAAGAAGACAGACAGACACAGACAAATAAAAAAGAAAGACAGAATGGCTGTCGAAACAGAAGAGAAGCCAGCCAGAGATTCAGACGCAATAACGCATATCAGATATCCTTCAAAGTAGGGGGCCAAACGTAACAACGAAAAATATATATATATATATATATGTATTCCACGAAATACACCTACAGAGAAAACAAAGAAGAATTGTCAAGAAAATAACTATTGTCGAAGGTTTGTGTTCCATCTGCTTAACGGAAATGGAGTCCATTCTGCAAGAAGCGATGGCCTACATTTTCACCTAGCCTTATGAAACGCAATATGATACGTACACCCACTCTGTCATTAAACAAAGGGAGGGGGGGGGGGGGGGGGGGGTCTGAAAAGAAAATGGTGGTATTTTAGAAGAGAGGGAGGCAGAGAGACAGAGAGACAGAGACGCATACACATACATACAATACTATGCAGCATGTCGACAGATACACAGACTGAACTACCACTCTATCTCTGTCTCATTCACTCATACTCTCTCTCTCCTTCACTCTCTCAACTTCGTACCCCCCCCGAGAGAGAGAGAGAGAGAGAGAGAGAGAGAGAGAGAGAGAGAGAGAGAGAGAGAGAGAGAGAGAGAGAGGGGGGGGGGGAAGTGGAGAAAGAAAGTCGGAGGGAGAGAGAGAGAGAGAGAGAGAGAGAGAGAGAGGGGGGGAGAGAGTCGAGAGAGAGAGAGAGAGAGAGTGAGAGAGAGAGAGAGAGAGAGAGAGAGAGAGAGAGAGAGAGAGAGAGAGAGCGGTTAGGAGTGGTTCAAGAAATGAAAGAAGAAAGAACAAAAAGGAGTGCGGAAAGAATGGAGAACAAAAAGGAGTGTGGTGTGTGGAGGGAAGGAGTGGGGGGGGTGGGGTTAAATTGGTTGTAATTTGAGAAACGTAATGACTCAGGTGCAAGCTGAAAACGCAACTCAAGCAAGAAGATGAAAAGAGCAAGAGAGCTATATCATTCTGCTGCAACAGAGAAAATGTCAGCTCAGTTTAGTCGCCAAAATCTTCAAAACGATGAAGTTGGGCGTCAGAATAAAGAAGAAGAAGAAGAAGAAGAAGAAGAAGGAGAAGAAGAAGAAGAAGAAGAAGAAGAAGAAGAAGAAGAAGGAGGAAGGAAGAAGAAGAAGAAGAAGAAGAAGAAGAAGAAGAAGAAAGAAGAAGAAGAAGAAGAAGAAGAAGAAGAAGAAGAAGAAGAAGAAGAAGAAGAAGAAGAAGAAGAAGAAGAAGAAGAAGAAGAAGAAGAAGAAGAAGAAGAAGAAGAAGGGACAAGTTTATCATCGTCGTAGTCGTCATTGTTGTCGTTATCATCGTCGTTCTCGTCCTCATCGCCGTCGTCATTATGATCGCCATCGTCGTCTTCGTTGCTGTCGACATCATTAATTATCATTTTCATCATCAATGTCATCGTCGTCGTCCTCTTCCTCCTCAACATCAAATACATCATCATCATCATCTTTTTCGTCGCTGTCGTTGTTGAATGTAAATCGGTTAAAAAATTTTTTTTTTATAAAAAAGCCCTAGATTTTGGTAGGAAGGAACACTGAGGTGTCTTGTTGCAATTTGCAATATTTTAACCCTGGAAGATTTACAATGGCACTTTACCGTCCATAAGGGTCTCTGACCGATTGGACGCTAATCTCACCTTCTCTTACAATGGCACTAGATTTCCTGCAATCAGTGTTGAAGTCTTTTTTTTCCACACACAAAAAATTAACACGTAACCCCCACCCCACCCCAAACCCACACCCTTTCCACGTGCTTATGGCATCCGACTAGACGCATGATGTGAAAATCCGATTAACGTCTTCCGGCCTGGAACAGGCACATGTGGGACACTGATGGATATAAAGATGGTGAGACGATCCTGGAGGTACGGCAATACCAGGAAAGTCCCGAGTTTTTAATCGATAAAGATAAATAAATGAATAAATATTTGATAAGCTGAAGACGCATAATAGTTCTTCACAATGCGTTATATAGCCAAGGTTAGTCAATTCACACACACACAAAGTGTTGTTCTTTTGTCAGCAGCAATGAAACATATTGTCCATTGGCATTGTACCACGCACATGGAAACTTGTCTCCCACCGTGTAAAATAAAAACATTAAATAAAAGTATGAAACATAAATTTACATTAACAAATATGTAACTCTCACACCACACCCAATCATTCACCCGCTCTCCCTTGCCATTGGATTCTGCATTGCTACAAACCATTGTCGTAGTTATTATTATTTGTATGTTAGGTTAATGTAGAAAGATCACAATCAAGACAGATCTGATCACAGATGGTCACCATTAAATTAACAATCACTTTAATGTTCATTGAGAGAAGAGAGGAGTTGATGGAAGCTGGACTCACTCAGCCTGAACGAAGAAGATGATAATGATGATGTTGATGGTGATGATGATGATGATGATGATGGAAGAGGAGGAGCAGGAGGAGGAGGAGGAGGAGGAGGAGAACAAAAAGGAGTCTCCCAATCACCCTGCAAAACAAGGGGTCCCAGGGACTCCTTCACGTACAGTATAGAGGGTCCTAGATGCGGGATAGAGGGTCCCAGTGGCATTATGAATGCTAAAAATATTTTTTAGCGCATCCCTGGGACCCCCTGCACATTCTTTTAGAGGGTCCTTTAGAATGTTAGTGTTTCATAGACCCCCAAATGGGGGTCCCTGGGAGCCCTGCGGAGGAGGGGAAAAAGGAGAAATAAAGAATAGGAGGAGAAGAAAGAAAAAGGAGTTGGAGGAGGAGGAGCAGCAGGAGGAGGGAAAGATGGAAGAAGAAAGGGGACATAACAAAAAAAAGGGAGGAGGAATCTCAGCCTCTACTGTTTGATTCGTTTTCCCAATATTCAAACTAACGCAAAGCACAATCAAAATACTTAGCTGTTGTGAAATCCTTAGCGGTCAAAACAATAGAAAACAAAACTCCTCTTTCCAAATACGCATGATCTTTTCGAGTGCTTTTTTTCCCCCGACAAAAAAAACAACCCCAAACGAATGAATGAAAAAAAAACACCCGACTCTAATGGGAAACTTTGTATAAAACTTTGCAGACAACACACTTTTTTTTTGGGGGGGGGCTGACATTTTGCGCTCTTGCAGTTGCACAAAACTGCGTTCTAAAAGACTCACACCCACACAAACAAACCTGAGAAATTAATCGGGCAGCTTTCTTTCCGCTGTCGCAATTCCAATCGCCACCAGATAGCCTTTACAGCGCAGAAATGGCCCGCGTGCGCACGTGCACGTAAACGTTAAGCACTTACGCAATTCACAAAAAAGCGCCTGCGCGCGTGCGCAGGCGCACAAATACAGACAAACAGACAGACTGGCTGATACATAAAGATAAATTAAAGACCCACTGACCCAGCAAATCTAAGTCCTTCGATTTTTTTTTTCTGGCCACGTATGACCCACTTACAAATTTCCCCAAATTCAAAATGAGGCTGCTCTTCAAAAAGTGCTGTTTCGTTTTGAATTTGGGGTCATTTGCATAGGAGTCACACCTGGCCCAAATAAGATTTCTTCTTACCAGCGATAAGAGGGGAAAGCACGTGAAAACGCTGATTTTGACACGTGACGTGGTGGGTCTTTAAAGTAGTACAAGTGGTGGTCAACAGGAAATCGTTGTAAGCAGAGAAAGAGGGCAGGTGGCTGGTAAATTTCCAATACATTCCCCCTCTTGCATGACGGTACTCTCCCATTTTTCAGTTCGGTTAGTCTCTGTACACGTGAACATTTTTCACTCTTTCCCCATGGCAACATAGTGACATGCAAGTCATATCATGGTCTCAATAAGTTAACATTTTTCACCCTTTTCCCATGGCAACACAGTGATATGCAAGAAATATTAAGGTCTCTGTACATGTGAACATTTTTCACTCTTTCCCCATAGAAACACAGCGATGGGCCAGTCATAATATGCATGACACTGTGTTGCCATGGGGAAAGAGTGAAAAATGTTCACGTGTACAGAGACTTTTGTAACTGGCAGATCACTGTGTTGCCATAGGGAAAGAGTGAAAAATGCTCACGTGCGTTGAGTCCATTACGTAGCGATATGTTCCCATCTCTATGTGTCACTAATTTCGTCTCTATGTGTCACTAATGTCTGTCTCTATGTGCCCCGTCTCCATTTCCCTCATGTCTATATAATGCCCCCGTTCAATATGTCCCCGTCTGTATGCGTCCCTGTCCTATATCAGGGCTGCCTAAACCCTGTTGCAGTTTCCAGGGACGAACTGCTTAAAAACCAGGGACAAAGATTTGTGTTTCCAGGGACAAACATCGCGATGTCATGCATCGGGGTCCAAACAAATATATTTCGTGATCTGGCACTGGATTTGTTTCTTGATAATTATCGGTA
>JAGGCT020001798.1:0-75000 GCA_017654935.2 Phymorhynchus buccinoides
TTTCCTAGTGGCGAGTACCCATTGCAGAAGATCCAAGATTTGAACGAGGAAGTTTCAATACCTTCCAGAAGTCTAGAGACTCCATCCTTACCTCCTTTAGATTTATTCTCTTCACTGTCCTTGTCAAAGTTGTCTGTGGTCAATGCTTTGTAGACTTGACCCAACTGTAGCTCCACAAATGAATACACGCTTTCTGACTGTCCATCAGCAGACTGGCCCAGTGGATCAAAGTCAAAAACAGCCAGGGGTGCCAAGCTCTTCAGACAAGTGAAGTTTTCCACAAGCGTATCATTGGAGATGTCCCTGGGGCAAGGGGCAAGAAAGAGAACAGGGTAAATATCAGTACTCTCAAATTTGTGTTCCCCGGTCAAAAGGCTATGTAGTTTCCTGTTCAAATCTGGCATCGGGGCCATTCTTGGTTTGGACGACCGCTCACACTCTTTCCTCTGCTCTGTCAGTTGTTTCCTTCGGTTCATGAATTCATGAAGCTCTTGCCCTTCTGTGGCCTTTGCTGATCCATCGGTGTAGGTGAAGAGCAGCGAGTGCCTGCCGCTGACTGGGTTCAGGAAGAAGGCTTCGTGGTCCACCAGAGTGCTGTGAGGCACCACGTCAATCTCCACCACACACAGAAGATCCTCAGAGGCCTTCCTGTCTACCACTGGAACAAACACAGGGTCCCTGATGCACTTGATGGCGATCTGTCGCTGGTCAGGAAAGAAAGCACGATAAATTTCCTCTGTGACTGCTATCTCGCACTTCCTTCTGTCGACAGACAGCCCAACAATTTCTCCAGGAGCGTAGCTGTGGGGCGTGCTATACTTTCCTGCTACCCCAACATGGAAAGTGCCGTTGACTCTTTCGTTCATACAGGCAGCAGCGAACTGCACAGCTTCTTCAGCCAGCCTGTTCTCGTCTTCGCCTTTCTTGAGGATGTGGTACTTGTGAAGAGGATCCAGAGCGAACCCTGGTCTGGACTGTTCCTCGGGAAACACAAAGCCTTTCTCGTAGACATCCGTGGGAGATGGTCTGGAATCAAAAGCTCTGTAAGTCTCCAGCTTTTTTACAGCCGCCCTGGTCTTGTCGCAGACAGCTAGTTCAGGAGGTTTCTGAAGTTCTTGAAGCGCTTCACCGATCACCTTTTTTAGCTTCAGGCGCTTCCCCATCGTCAGTTCTGGGAACAGTTTTTCCAGCAGAGCATCGTCCACGAGGTCTTCCAGAGCATCGCCGCTGATCTCCTGCTCCTCAAAGCGGTCCGCCAGGCCCATGTCCATGTGGTGCTGCTCCAGGCACACCCTCATCACCATGGCCACCCTCTCTGAGGACACCTGCTCCAAAGGTGTGGGAGCCATGGCTTCAGCAGCTAAAGGCGCATCTGGAAAAGCCCCCAAAAATGTGTGTAAGCAACATGAGTTTTATGCTTTAAATGTTCATATGTTTTTCATTATTCCAAAATGTCATAGATGATTAAAGTCATAAGTGTCCACATTGCAGTGAATATATATCATTGGACTGAATCAGGTAAGGGGGGGGGGGGGGGGGGGGGGGGTGTATCGCCTTTACTATCGATTAGATTGGCACATAAAAGCAGTATTTCAATAATTTAAGTGAGTTGGGACTAAAGCATTTTCAAAAGTGTGTGTGTGTGTGTGTGTGTGTGTGTGTGTGTGTGTGTGTGTGTGTGTGTGTGTGTGTGTGTGTGTGTGTGTGTGTGTGTGTGTGTGTGTGTGATAGAATGTGTGTGTGTGTGTGTGTGTGTGTGTGGTGTGTGTGTGTGTGTGTGAGTGGTGCGGTGCGTGTGGGTGCGTGTGTGTGTGTGCTTCAGATAGAATTACAGTGAACACTATGGAAACTAAGAGGGGGGGGGGGTAAAAGAACAAGAACCTACCTTCAAGAACATAAGTGTCGGTTTTATGCTTCACATCCACTTTCAGGGCGCAATTGGTGAGTGCCGTGCTTACAAAAGATTAAGGCAACAAAGGTTTCAAACACAATGATACACGCACGCACACACGCTCGTAAATACACATTAGACTACACCCCCTCACCCCTCCTCTTGCCCCCCCCCCCCCCACACACACACACACACACGCGCGCGCGCGCGCGCGCGCGCGCACACAAGCACGCGCACGATTCTTCAGCCAGTCTACACTACGACAATCCAAGACAAAAACTAATTCGCCAAGGTCTACACAAGAAAATGCGTCGTTGTTTCTATGTGTTCCATAAAAACCGCCTCACACTATCCAACCTATTTAACGAAAATTCAGTTGTGAACTCTATTCAACTACTTGTGGCCGTGTGCCGCCTTCACTATCGCCAAGCATTGGCAGTATACCCACAACTGCATAAGTGAGTTGGAAGTAAATGTTGCAGTCGCCAATTCCTGCCGACCTAATTGGAAGGGTTTCATCCGCCCAAAATGTGCAGTTGTGATTTCTGCTCACTCTGTCAAAATGAAAGGAAATCTGTGGAAAGGTCACAACCATTTTCATCGGACTTGGTTAGATAGCGTGAAGCGGTTTTAGTGATACACATTGCGCCGTTCAGTCTTCTTCCTGGCCACATTTGAAAAATAAACCCCAGCTTTAAGTCCCCATCCGAAGGACTCGACGTTCAGTTCGATTTTCCTGTCGAATTAGAAAGAAAGGGCGAGGCCGGGATTCGAACCCGAGTCACTCACGCTGCAGTCACGTATTGAATTTGGCAGGCGAAACGTCTTAACCACTCTGCCACCTTCTTTTTCTTCACCCTCGGGGGGTCAAAGCCAACTTAGGACATATTCGCCCAGCTCTACGCAGGCTAGAACATCACTAAATTATGTCTACGTTTCTAAGTATCTAAGGATTATAGTATACATAAGCAGGGCTCCCAGGGACCCCCATTTGGGGGGGGGGGGGGGTCTATGAAGTACTAAAATTCTAATGGACCCTCTAAAAGAATGTGCAGGGGGTCCCAGGGATGCACTAGAAAGGGGAAACACCTGGCAACATAGATCACCAAGCCAACTTACAACATTAAATTCGCCTAGCTGTGACTGTGAGCAGCCTCGGCCTCAAGCCCCACATTCTATCTACCCGGTACCCAGGGATCAATCTTGTCACAGGACATCATAGGTCATTTGACCAGTTTGAAGAAAATATAATACGTCATTTTCATAAAATAATAATAATAATAATTGTACATTTATATAGCGCTTTACCTCAGATGAGCCCAAAGCGCTTTACAATCAATGATTCATCAACAGACAAAAACAGCATTAACCAGCAACAGCGCATATACAAAGCAACTCTCTCTCTCTCTCACACACACACACACACACACACACACACACACACACACACGCACACGCGCACACACACACATAAACACACATATTTATCGACGCCAACTGAGTTGATAAAACGATGTCATAATCAATGATAATGTACAAAAAACAAAAAAACAAATGACTGTTTTCTAGGACGCTCTGTTGCAATCAGTCACATAGTTTCACACTCACAGACCGCATGTTCGAAGAATGACATGAGAAAATGGTTTTTTAATCAATTGTTTGCTTGAGAAAAGTTAGCACTACGCAACATAAAGTAATAACAGGGCAATTATTTATCGTCTATTGTTTCACCTTAGTCAATCTGATCACTACGGAGTCAGTTGCAGCACACATTAACATCCGTAACTTTGCTAACAACAGACACGAAGCAAATGTATGACCTCTTGCCTGCAAAAACAATCGGTCATTTTTGAAATATTATCAGTCAATGACTGATGACCGGTGCTAAGAATAATCCCTGTCTACCACGGGGGTTCCATACAAGGATACACATTGCGCCGTTTGTTCCTCTTCCTGAGGACAGCCGGGAACACCCTGGTGACCAGGTCATAGACCTCCGCCAAGGTGACTCGGAGATACTGGTGGTGCCCACGGTGCAGCTGAAACCTCAAGGCCTTCTCCAGATCGTCCACAGGCAGCTCCGCCTTCTCCTTCACCTCCAGGGTCTCTCTCAGGATGCCTTCCAAGAGCCGCATCTGTTCCAGTTCTGGGTGGGTGGTGAAATACGAAAGAGAGGGTAGGTTGTGAAATGGTGGTAGGGGTGGATGGGTGGGTGGATGGTGGGTCGATTTGGAAGTAGAGTTGTTGTTAAGGGAGAGCTTGGATTGGGGAGTTCAGAGTACTTTGTGGTTGAGAACGTGAAGTGTGAGACACACTGAACACTGAACACTAAAAAACTTTATTTAACAAGGATGAAGATTTCAGTGTTCAGTGTCCCATTCCCCCAGAGTCTCACACTTCACTTTCTCAACCACAAAGTACTCTGAACTCCCATCCAAGCGAGAGAGAGAGAGAGAGAGAGAGAGAGAGAGAGAGAGAGAGAGAGAGAGAGAGAGAGAGAGAGAGAGAGAGAGAGAGAGAGAGAGAGAGAGAGAGAGAGAGAGAGAGAGAGAGAGAAGGAGAGGGAGACAAGGAGGGGGAGGGGAGATAAAAGGAGGGAGTGACAGAGGAAATAGAGAGAGAGTCACAAAGAGAAGAGAGGGGGGAGGGAGGGAGAGAGAGAATGAGTGAGTCGGGGAGAGAGAAAGAGATATAATGCAATTTACAAACACACACGTCAAAATCACCAAGACAGCTTACATAGCAAACAAACAGAACTAATATGCATGTACACAGGCAGGCACACACACACACACACACACACACACACACACACACACACACACACACACACACACACACACACACACACACACACGCACGCACACGCATGCACACGCACACGCACACGCACACGCACACACACACACACACACACACACACGCACGAGCACGCATACAAACAATACACATCATCCTCACGCAAACCATCAAATCCTAAAACCTCTGTCCTATTCCCCCTCTGTACATTTTAGTTTCTTTCTTTCGTGGTACGTGCTTACTACTTCTGTGTCAATAATTCCTTTGATGGTTGTACGACAAATAAAAGAGTTTGAGTTTGAGTTTTGTATGCAATATGCCGCGCTCGCACGCACACACACACACACACACACACACACACACACACACACACACACACACACACACACACACACACACACACACACACACACATGGCTTGATGTAAAAAAAAAATTTTTTTAAAGCAAACATTATTGCTTATTCAATGTACCATCTCAAAATAAAAATTGTGACTTTGACTTTGACACACACACCACACACATGCACCCACCACCTTCCTCACCTTCATCATGCTCCTTCAACGCCCCCACCCCCACCAGACTCTGCTGCTGCAGACGCTCCCTGATGAACGGCTGCTTCACCCGGGCATCGCCCAAACTCTCCAGGAAGACCTCGTAGCTCTTCACGCTGGACTTGGCCTGGAGCATTTTGACGAACAGCTTGGCCCTGTCCGGCCTGCAGCCTTCCGCGCGGAGCCTCTCCATGTCCGTGGAGGACAGCACCTGCCCTTGGAAGCACAGGTCCATGATCGGGTCCATATCCAGGTTCTCTTCCAGGAACGTGCAGTTCTCCAGAAGCCTCGTCTTGTACTCCTTCACGCTTAGACTGATACTAGGGGCTGCGGTCGTGCTCATTTTGAGTGATGGTTGGGCGGGATTCGTTTCCGATTATCACTTCCAGATAAGAGGGGGTGGGGGAGGGTGCACTGCTATTTTGGTGGGCTGGAGTACCATCTGTTAATCGGGGTCTTTACTATATGGTACGTACCTATTCTTTTAATCAAAAGAAATGGAGGATTTTTTTCAGGCATAGTGATGGTATTGGCTACTGCAAAGAACACATTTTCCAAGAGTGAATGCCCTTGGTGGGTGGGGGAAGATGGTTGAACACTGATCAAACAAGGGCTTAACTCTCGCCAATAACCTTATTTGAGGCCACTAAATGGCTGCCTTTCGCAAGAGTGAATGCCCTTGTCAGCACTGACCAACAAGGGCATCACTCTCACTGTCAAGGGAGTTAATAATCCTAGTTGCAGAGGCCAATAATTAAAAACGCAGGCCAGCAATGACTCATTTTTATTGGAAAGACGCCGTGAAAGTATCTCCCTCTATAACGTTTGTACTTGTAGAGCCAAGTAGGCCCTCGGAACATCCTGCTTTGAAACACACACACACACACAGACACACAGAGAGACATCATTGACACATACAGACACACACACACACACACACACACACACACACACAACACACACACACACACACACACACACACACACACGCACGTGAGCGCGCGCGTACATGCATCTTATGTTTGTTTTAATACACTGTATTTCAGTTGTTGGTCCGAAATATTCAGGAGAACGAAGCATTAATGAAACGTACATAGCCTACAGTTATTTTGTCAGATTCAGGGAATAGTTATTTTGTTTGGGCTACGAACTAAAGCAATATTTTAGCTTTCCCTGATCATTTTGCGAGCTTCCAGTCATCACTAAGGATTTTAACGTTACAGCCCTTAAATGGGCCAATAATTATGCATTATCATTAAATCGGTGGTATACTTAGCTTGCCAAAAACCGAAAGTAGAACTTAAATATGACTCGACCATAATCTGATTGAACTTTATCGAGGGCCTATGGGCCTAAGTTGTTAACTGTCCGCCATCTTAATTTGTGACAAACATCTATTTATATATCCAAATTTCAACGGAAGACTGGCCAAACTTTAGCAATCAATGGCAACCACAAACAAAGCGTGAAGAAGTAATTGCATTTTCTAATGGTGTAACCGTTTTGCATAACGAGTCAAGTAACGATGGTTTCTCAATTACACACATACGGCAAGTCGGCCTTTCCCACATCTAGGCCTATCAGTGTGTGCAGCATTTTGGGGCCTACCACAAAGCTAAAAGAGCAGCCATTCTCCTACTGCGTGTAGCTTGCCCCGCTTGTATTTCCGGGGGGCCTACATAGGCCTAACCCCAGCCATAGATATCTCTGGTTTAACCAAGAAGAGTAGAACTAAAATTAAAAGAAAAATGTACATTTCTCGACTCTGTGACTTTGAAACAAAGTTGTTCCATTGGTTGCCAGTGTCTAGAAGAACTTTACTGCTTTAATTTTTTAGGCCTATTTATGGTGGCTGGAGAAAGAGCAGTTATAACGACATATCACTACTTCCAGTACTTTCATTCAATCAGGGCTCCCAGGGACCCCCATTTGAAGCACCAAAATTCTCAAGGACCCTCTAAAAGAATGTGCAGGGGGTCTCAGGGATGCACTAGACAAATTCTTTTTAGCATTCACAATGCCACTGGGACCCTCTATCCCGCCTCTAGGACCCTCTTTATACTGTAAGTGAAGGAGTCCCTGGGAGCCCTTGTTTTGTGGGACGATTGGGAGCCCTGATTCAATGCAGCAAAAATAGACTCAGACACTTTCTTCTTCTTCTTGACTGTGCGTGGCCACAATCAACGCTTTGATTATTTTGCCACGGAACCGGGGAGGTTCTAGACCTTTGCCGGAAGAAAAGGCTCAAGTCAAGGCCTGAGAAGAAGGCCTACAACAGTGAGAGCACAGATAAAAGAACTAGGAAACTATTGATCCGTTGGGTTGCTTAGGCATTCATAAAACTGTACAATGCACAATGTGTATGTCATGCAGAAGCAATCGTTCGCTAACGGATAGCCCTCGATAACATCTAGGCCTAGTAGTAGCCTAGTAGTAGTAGTAGTAGATAGGGACAAAATAAGCCGTCAAGCTTTTTAGATAGTCTCGTTTTTTTATAATCAGTTTCATATACAAGCAATGGTCAAGGTTTATTCTAAATGTAGTAGGTCTTCGACTTAACACAGAAGCGCACAACTTTTGTTATGTAACATGTTCTTACCTCACAAAACCTATGCAGTGGCGGCTTTCTTCCGATCATCCACACCTAACCGGACGCCATTTGCGCAAGCTCGCTCGCCCGTTTCTGTGTAGGGGGTTCCCTTTTTTTGTTCCAAGAATTACGTGTACATTACATCACAACGAGGCTCAACAAAAATAGCTGCATTCAGTGATTTCACACTTCACAGGCTGAAGTTTTGGTTTGGGTTTGATGGTTTCTTCTTCTTCTTCTTCTTCTGCGTTCCCAGGCCATATGACCATAATGGGTAAGGTACGCATGTGTCCGGATTTCAGTTTTCACTGGTCTCCCCGCTGCGTGCAGCCGACACATTCCGATTTCAGAGGAGCTCAAACGAGAAAAATTATTTGGAAGGTTTTTTTCAAATAAAGGCAGGAGAATGGGCCAACAAGTCAGAAAGTTAGTAGATGATAGAAAGCAAAGGGAAAAGGCAGAGTCAAAGAGAGTGGCAGATTAGAGGAAGTTACGAGCACAGAACTTCCAGAAGGTGGGGGAACTATTTTTTACGAAAGACCCCTCGGTGGCCCACTAGGAACCCGGCCAGACAAAGTCTGACGGGTTTTATTTCAGGACTGTCTGTCTGTCTGTTTGTTTGTTTGTTTGTTTGTCTGTCTATCGAATATCTTTTTTAAAAAAACTACTGGGCAGATTTTGATCAAATTTGATAGAGGGGGAGACATCGTGAAAAGACAGCTTCCTTTCGAAAAATCATGACAGTGCTGACCTTGACCTTGAAAACCGAAATTTCCTTCTTTGGGCTATATATATATAATAGGCCTAGTATGTATTTTGTTTCTGGGCTGTATCTCATAAACCAGTGAGCAGAATCGCTTCACATTTTGTGAGGTGGTGGTGGCGGGAGGGTACTGTAAACAAATACGTGTGACTGTGCTGACTTTGATCTTGAAATTTTGTTTGGATTTATTTTTCAAACACTAGCATTCAAATGTTCTGGGGTGGCAAAGGCCGGGAAACAACCATTGGTCTTTGACAAATAAATAATCATGAGTATTGTCCCTTTGGCACATGGGGGGGGGGGGGGGGGGGGGGGGGGAGAGGGGGAGGAGAGATCTGGGTGGATGGATAGAATGGTCATGTGCTTGTAATACCGTAGAGAGGGTGGTTGCGTATCTGCCGCTCGGCGATGCCCTTGTTATTATTGGCCCTTTACTCACTGAAACGGCTTTAATTAATGCTCCCCAAAAAATAGATGATTTTGGCCCCCCATCTAAAAATTTAGATGCTTGTGGCAAAAGAAAAGACCATCTAACCCTAACCCTATCCCTAACCCTATTCCCTAACCCTATCCATAAGATTATGCCCTATCCCTAACCACGGAAAGAACCAAGAAATAGAGCAGGAGGGTGTAAATCTACATATTTGCCGATAAATCGATGTGGACAAAGCCATGCACTTATACTAGTCGTTTTTTTGCTGGAACCATTCCTTTTTGGGGTTGATAAATTTTAAGTCTTTATAAAATAATGGTAGCCTGTTGTAGGGGCCAGTAGTATACTGAGAGTTGTACAATACATGATTTTCAACAGTATCGTGGTACAGCTTTAGTCTTTTGTGGAAGTCTTGACTTTCAAACCAGGGACTGCACTGGCTCTAGTGCCAGTAGCCAAAGGGAGTGGTTGGCCTTTCTATAACCTTCCCCCGCAATGCCCTCAGCTGTCCTCAACTCCCTTTGGCCGAGAGAGTGGGGATGTACCCTGGCCTGGCCAAAGCTTCTCCATACAAAAATTAAAAACCCAGATTTGGGCAAAGCCGGTTGTAGGCCTACTCAAGTTAGACATCCACTCATGTTAATTACCCTCAATCTCAAAGTCTGCTTCTTTCAGTTTTATGGAAATAATTATAGGCTGATCCTAACCCTACCCCTTTCCAAAAATGGCAAAAGAAAAGACCATCTAATAATAATAATAATAATAATAATAACGAGCATTTATATGCGCTTATTCTTAAACAAGCCCTAAGCGCTTACAATAATAAACAAATAAATGAATAACCCCCCCCCCCAATGCCAAAAAGCAGTAGAAAATATGAGAATGTCAAAAATGGCTTCGCACACACACACTGACACACACACACACACGGTAACACACACACACGGTGACACACACACACACACTGTGACACACACACACACGCACACGCACACGCGCACACACGTGACACACACACACACGCACACACACACGCACACACGCACACGCACACACACGCACACACGCACGCACGCACACACACACACACACACACACACACACACACACGGCAACCACACACACAAACACCCGCACAAACCACTGACACACTGCAGACAAACACACGCGCACAGGAGGGACACAAATTACTTTCCAAAAAGAAAAGGGCAGGCTACGATATGAAGAGAGTGGTTTTGAGAGAAAAAAAATGGCAGAATGTCGCTCAGTCCTCAGTGACATATTTCAGTGCGAAAATTGGAGAGGGATGCGCAAATTACCAAATTTTAGCCCAGCGAGCCAGAATAGCAACTGCCCCCTCTGCTATTATGACCGTTATAGTCAGACATGACTGACAGGCGTACACACATACATCGCTTCCAAGCGGAGATTCATTATTCAGTTTATAGCAATCATTCGCGACTGACGGTGTCTCTGTCCGGCAGACTGAGTCCACCCAGCTATCTCGTGAACCGGTGCACAGAATCGCCTCAAATTTTGTATGGTGGTAAGCAGCAAGCTTAATCTAATACTGACGGGTCATGCGCTAGCTATAGGGGAAGACGGGGCAAAACGCCCATGGGCGGGTAAGAAGCCCATGCCAATTATCTCATGAAATAAAGCAAATTTCAGTCAAATAAAAAGCCCATGGGCGGGTAAGAAGCCCATGCCAATTATCTCATGAAACTAAGCAAATTTCAGTCAAATTTGCCCATGAGACGAATGCTAAACATTAACACTCGTCTCATGGGGGAAAATGTGACTGAAATTTGCTTCACTGAGTTTCATGAGATAATTGGCATGGGCTTCTTACCCGCCCATGGGCTTTTTACCCCGTCTTCACCTATGCATGGAATACAATAACAATATTGAATGGGTCTATTCTAACATGACACTGTCGTCCATTTTCCCTATGCCAAGTAGTGTGTGCACCACGGCACAGAATCGCTTCAAACGTTGTACGGTGGTACATATATATATATAACGGTAATCTAAAGGTGATGGGTCATGGGCTAGTGATATGGAGTACAATACAATATGAATGGGTCTATTCTAACATATGTGTCCATTTTCCCTATGCCTGTGTCACGGCACGTCGTTGTACGGTTGTTTATTTCATCTTGATGTGCATTGTGTGAGTGTAGCGTTTATTGTTTATTTCACCTTTTGCTTGTGTGAGTGTCGCGTTTTTATGTTTTTAGTTCAATTAGATCTATTCTAACATGACAATGTCGTCCATTTTCCCTATGCCAAATAGTTTGTGCACCACGGCACAGAATCGCCTCAAACTCTGTACGGTGGTAAACAGTGATCTCTAGAAAAGCTGATGGGCTAGTGGTATGGAGTACTACTGAATGGGTGTATCCGGATTCTAACATGACAATGTCATCCACTTTCCCTACCAAATTGTTCGCGCACAGCTGCACAACATAAACATGAGGGGGGGGGGGGGGGGGGGGGGGGGGGTAACAAAAGTAAGCCTACGTCAAATTTTCTGTACGAATATTCAATGGGGAGATGTGTCTAAATTACAACTCAGCCCCAAATGAGATCATTTTGATTTCAATTTCAATGCGTTAGTTACCCCAGTTGTTGTAGGGTATATTTTGTTTGCCAACAAAGGCTCCCTTCAATCGACGTCCTTCAACCAGAACCACCAGGAGAAAAGTAGCCTATCATCTATACCTATATAATAAAATCAGCACGCGCGCGCGTGTGTGTGTGTGTGTGTGTGCCTGGCAGTTACTGTGTTGCTGCTGCTGTTGCCGCGGCAGTTGGATGATGATGATGTGCATAATGGTGCGACGATCGACACACCCTGTGTTTGTATATATATATATATATACGATATATACGATATATACGACGACCGTGTGTGACGATGATAATGATGATGATTTTGACAAAGCGCGGTGCACATGATAAAATATCGTCATAAAAACAAAATAATACACCATCAAACCAAAACTGAAACTTCAGCCTGCCCGATGCATTCCCTGCAGCTATTTTTGGAGTAGCCTCGTTGTGATGCAATGTACACGTAAGAAGAGGAAAAAGGGAAACCCCCTTCAAAGAATATCTGTCAATGGCGCCCGACTGATCGGAGAAGGGAAGCCTGCTGTCTATCTTTGCACAAACGTTTTGACAGGTGGGTGTTTAGTCACAACGCGAAAGCATTTGAAAGTGCTTTTTATTGGGTATTACTATTAGAGGAGCAAGTGCTATGCCTATGGGTGATTTATTATCTGTGCATATCTGACATGGCACGTGCGTAGGCCTTGTCGTATGCAAAAAAGTAGCATCGTGTAAATACTTCGCTGCCCGATGCTACTATGAGCTACTTAGCATTTGCCTCATTGTGCGCAATGTACACGTAATAAGAGGGAAAAGGGAAAACTTTTTCAAAGTAATGTCATGAAATATGAACGATTTGAGTACGGAAAAGCCTGTTGTCAAATACGGAAAAAGTGACAGGTTGCGTTCATCCTTAATGTCGCAAATGCTAACTCATAGTAGAGAGCGAAGTATTTACACGATGCTACTTTTTTGCATACGACAGCAGGCCTATGATACTAGGATAGCCTACATGTATGTATGCAGTGGCTCATTGAGTTGGTTCATAAACGCGGTGCAGGCCCACGGAAATAATAAAGTGTGCAGGCCTAGGCTAGTACTGTGTAGTAGGCCTAGGCCTAGTATAATCGCTGCACTTCAATTCAAGCAGAGCGGTGTTTTCGGATTTACAGTGATTTTTTAAAACCCGTAGGTGTTGCAGCAGGCCTAGAGGAATGTGCGTAAGTATGCCTGAAAATGTCATAATTAGTTTTACGTCCTCCGACCTGCTTTGAGGCCGGAGCGGCAGGCACATATGGGACATTGGTAAAGGTAAAGATGTGCCACCCCCCATGCATTTCTCGGTTAATTGTATTTTTCCGTTTTTGCCTTTCTTACCATACATAAAGCTGTATTTTAGGAACATTTTTAGCTAATTACCTTTTTGGAATACTAACCCTAACCCTAACCCTACCCCTAAACCTAACCCTACCCCCCACTATGTACTGCAGTACACCGCGATTTGTCACAGTTGTGGTTCGTTGCGTTTTTCCGTCTTATACGGTGGGGGGTAGGGTTAGGGTTAGGGTTAGGGTTAGGGTTAGTATTCCAAAAAGGTTATTAGCTAAAAATGTTCCTAAAATACAGCTTTATGTATGGTAAGAAAGGCAATAACGGAAAAATACAATTAACCGAGATAGGTAGGGGGGGTGGCACATCTTGACATTTTAATATGGGTGATAGGGGGTGGGGGAAGAGAAATGGGGCAGGGGCAGTAAGAATGGAGTTAATATCGATCTTCAGGTCAATGTTAAGGCATAGGTCTTGGAAAACTACTGATATTTTAAAAAAAATCTACATGCTGTAGGCCTTGATTTTACACACAAGTTTATTTTCACCTGGTTCCAGTCATCATCACCCTCGGTTTGTTCGAAATGAACGTCGAGGGTGAAATTGTTCCAATTTTTTATTTTACCCCCTACATTTTTAAGATAGGAAAAATTATTTGACTTGTCAGCAATTCAGTAACACTGTAGGGCTAATTTGCTGACACTTTCAATATAATTTATCCAAGAACACTGCTTTTTTTTACGGCTATTTATTTATATTATCAGATTGCAGAGCTAGTTTGCTGCTCTATCGAACACCTTTTTTTCCTAAAAGAGAAATAAACGGCTCGGCCCTAATAGTGTTCGGCTAGCTTTCCCGGTCTTCTATTTTTGGCCAACAGAACCAATGCTGCATTCAAAAAGCAGGAAGCTGGCACGCGCGTGCTTGTGCAGTGTTGTCTGCATAGCACCACTGTAGTTGCGTTGCCAGTGGGTCTAGGCTGCACACTGTTTTAGGGTTTGCGTCTGTTGTTTGTATTGTGGAGCAGACTTATATTTGCAGACCTGTGTCATTGAAATCTGTTAGCCGAAGCCCAACCACTCAGCCAACGAACGACTGAAATTTGAAATGTCACGTCCTTTTGACCCGAAGGGCACATTATGGGACATTGTTAACTACATGTGTGTGTGTGTGTGTGGGGGGGGGGGGGGGGGGGGGGGCGGTATATTTATCAGTGACTAAAAATAAAGATGGGCATTATTGACAGCATTCACTAAGTCTTCATTGTTACTACTTGACTACGTACTTTTAATATTTACTAGGTTTACAACAACAAAAAATTAAAAATCAAGTTTGGCTGTAAGTGTAAGCCCTATAATTTTGTTAATTAAAAATCAAGTTTGGCTATGCACCACTCAGCCAAACGAGTATAGGCCCAAGATGTACGCCAGACTGTCGTTTCTGACTATGACTTCCAGATAGCAGAGGAGGCAGTCAGCTGCTATTGTTGATGGTTGCGTTGGCTGCTCTCGTAGTGTTGATGGGGCAGGCGTGACCGGTGTACACATAGGCCTACCCCATTCTCTCGACCAAGCTTTAGGGGTTTTAGGACAGCTGGCGTTGAGAAACTGCTACACATATCTGTATTGTTAAAAAATCGGGACTTTACTGGTGCTGCACTGCCTCCGGGCATTGCCTCCAGTATTGTTCCTATCATCTTTGTATTTAAAAATGCCCCACATGGTTGAAAGACCGCAGAGGGCGTAAAATCCTATTTTGTCGTCGCGTTGAGAAAGGCTAAACGGGCCTGCCACACTACATACGATTCGGATCTGAATGCGATGCGACTGTGACGATGTGAGTCATGTTTCACGTGAAATTCATGTATCAGGTCTACTGGAGTATAGTGAGCGAAATAGCAGAATTAGGTTTAAACGGAAGTATCTCACGTGAATCATGACTCACGTGGTCCTGTCGGATCGCACCCCCATACGATTTTATGCATGTGTGGAACCGCTTGAGTCAACTGATCTCTTTGGCTCCAACCTCTATTAGTGCCAGTGTATTATTAAATAGTATCCTATTTTGGGATACTAGGCTGTACATTGAGTTTCCATTATAGAGTATTACTGTAGAACATCTTTAGTGGTACAGATGTCAGGTCAGGTCAGGTAGTTAGGACATTAGGACTCGCGGCCTCTTCACTGTCCTGTCATTTTGGTTTGAACTTTTGCACAGCTGAGAGGTTTTTATATTTTGTTTTCGGCAAATCTGCCTTTTAGTCATGCTCATATTGTAGTTTTGATATGTTGGTGTATTTATCAAGGAGGTTTTTGAATTGTGTTAGATTCTGTGCTCGTTTAATATGTGCAGGAAGAGTATTCCAAAACGTTGTTACTCTGTTAGAAAATAAAATGTTTCTAATATTTGTTCGACTGTACTGGTTTAGTATTTTTAAATCACTGTTGCGGGTTCTTGAGTCAGTTGTTAGCTGGAACAAAGATTTATTAGTATTGTTATCACTGTAATTTTTGTATGTGTTTATCAGATCCCCACGAATTCTTCTATATTTCAGAGATGGTAATTTCAACTTCCTTAGTCTGTGTTCGTAATCAAGGTGACTAACGCCTTTAATTAATTTTGTTGCTCGTCTTTGGACCCTTTCTAATGCTGCCGATTGCCTTTTTAAAAACGGACTCCAGACCTGATTTCCATATTTTATGTCACTTTAGTCTTGGCCCCAACTTTACGCTAATGTCAACCAGTGGTCGGCCTATTCAAGCCACTTGAGGAAAGGGACAGTATGAAGCCCACACTACTACACTGTACGATAGCCTTACCTTCTTCATTAGACTTACTTATAGCGAAACAAGTTACTTAAAAAGTATCCCAATTATCTTTGCAGCAAATCGTCTCATTTTGCCCACAGACGATAAAATAGATATGTCACAGAATCAACATGGTGGATAGATAATTCTGAATTATAGGCCCTGAGCCTCGGTAAAGTTCAGTCGTTCTTGAGATTATATAGGATGACAGAATCAACATAGATAATTCTGAATTTAGGTCCCCGTAAAGTTCCGAACTTGAGGTATGGATGACGCATTTTTTTAGTCCCCGAGTCGAAGGTCCGTTTCTGTCGTCCGTCCGTCCGTGCGTCCGTCCGTCCGTCCGTCCGGCTATTCGTCCGTTTTTCTCAAAACTATTCAGTCTATCATCATCAAATTTGGTATACTAGTTTGCCAAGATGCAAGCTATCCACTGATATTTTTAGTTTTACATTAAGGTCAAGGTCGCGCCAGTTACGGGGTTCAAACCCCAAAACACATAATCGCTAATATCTCGCGAAGTTTTGCATGCATTTCAATGCAGTTTTTTTCACAACATTTCTTGATGAATGGTCTATAACACAGTTGTCATGAATTTTTCTGTGCGCTCGTGTGCGCATGATCGCGCGCGCTCAAATCACGGGTCCGAACCCCAAGGCTATATATCAAAACTATTCAGTTTCGTGCTGTTTTGATGCGTTTTTATGTAGTTACGTGCTGTTTTTATGCGTTTTTATGTATGTGTACAGCCGACACATTCCGATTTCGGAGTAGCTCGGCGATGCTGCGAGGGGACTTTGCAGCCGCTCGACGTTGCACTTGTGTTTGTTTGTTTTTGCTTTACCCAAGCCATCATTGATGCCACCTATAAGTCATGACAAGGCACAATGGTTCAAGTTAGGCTGACATTATACATATTGTTAACTGAATTTATTTCAAATGAAAACTATTTTGTTCTCATTGAAAAACCGTTTTATTATTGGTCCGTTTTTGGGCTGGTGTATTTTTTTTTTCTGTCTGTCCCAAGGATATCTCCCGAACCGCTTGACCGAATCGCGTCAAATTTTGTGTGAAGGTGTGCCTCCTTAATAGGAAGAGATCGGAACAAACCATTTTGCCGTCGTGACCTTGACCTTGACGTACGACCTTGAAAACCGAAAATCTATTTTTAGCCATATCTCGGGCACCGATCAACATAGGATGTTGAAACTTGGTATGAAGGTGGTTTGGCTTATGCCCGTTCTGATGATGGCATACCGATCAAGGTCAAGGTCAAGGTCAAAAAGATCGCTGGAGCCTGAAAATCGGAGGGTCATTTTTTTCTCCTTCTGTCTGTCCCAAGGATATCTTTCGAACGGGTTGACAGAATCACGTCAAATGTTGTGTGCTGGTGTGTCACCATGAGAGGAAGGCATCCGCGCAAACCATTTTGCCGTCGTGACCTTGACCTTGGCGTACGACCTTGAAAACCGAAAATCTTTAAGGGGCCATAACTCCCACACCGTTGGTGTTAGAGTCTTCAAATTTGGCATGCAGGTACTTTGGCGTATGCCCGTTCTGATGGTGGCATACTGATCAAGGTCAACGTCATGGTCCGGGAGATCGTAGGCCTTGAAAGTGGTAGGGGTCTACAAATTGGGTTTTAAGCCATATTTTCCACATTTGTACTTAACAGAAGCGCTTCATATTGTGTCTGGCACTGTATACCCTAGAGTAGAAAACACCCGAGCATAACATTATCGCCATGCTGACCTTGACCTTGACGTGTGACCTTGAAAAACGAAATTTCCTTCTTTGCGCTATATATTATTGTTCAAGCTGTATCTCGTGAACTACAAGACATAAGTTCTTCAAATGTTGTGTCAGGATGTGGATGAATGAAAATGTGTTTAACGTCCTCCAGAGAGAGAGAGAGAGGGGGGGGGGGGAGAGAGAGAGAGAGACAGACAGACAGACAGACAGACAGACAGACAGACAAAGACACACACAAAGAAAGAAAGACAGACAGAGAGACATAGACAGAGAGCAAAGAGGACAACTGCTGTTCCAGTTGGATGAATGAAAATTTGTTTAACGTCCTCCGCAGGCACAGAGGCAGACAGAGAGAGAGAGAGACAGAGACAGATAGACAGACAGAGAGAGAGAGACAGACAGAGAGAGAGACACATAGGCATACAGATACATGAGACACATAGAGAGAGATAGACAAAGACACAGAGAGAGATAGACAGACAGAGAGAGAGAGAGAGAGAGACAGACAGAGAGACAGAGACAGACAGACAGCGAGACATAGGCCCTACAGACAAGGGCAGAGAGAGAGAGAGGGGGGGACAGAGACAGAAAGCGAGAGAGAGAGACACAGACAGACAAACATACACAGAGAGCCCACCCAGAGGAACGCGGCGACAGAAGATCAAATTACACCACCGGGAACGGGCAACGTTCGGTTTTACCCCCCCCCCCCCCCCCTCCCCAACTATACGCTCTCCCGAACAAGGGCGTCGCCGAGCGGCAGACATGTCCGTCACCAGCAATCCCACGCACTTGCGACACGCCGTAGCATAATTGTCCGTCACCATAGGTGATCGGACTTTGTGGTCGTCTGGTTTGTATTTGTCCGTCAAAATAGGTGATCGGACTTTGCATGGGTTGGTTTGTATTTTTTTTGTTTTTTAGTTTTTTTGTTTTTCTGTCTGTCCCAAGGATATCTCCCGAACCACTTGACCGAATCGCGTCAAATTTTGTCGGCTGGTGTGTCACCATGAGAGGAACGCATCCGCGCAAAATGTTTCGCCGTCGTGACCTTGACCTTGGCTTACGACCTTGAAAACCGAAAATCTTTAAGGGGCCATAACTCCCACACCGTTCGTGTTAGAGTCTTCGAATTTGGCATGTAGGTACTTTGGCTTATGCCTGTTCTGATGGTGGCATACCGATCAAGGTCAACGTCACGGTCCGGGAGATTGGTAGGCCTTGAATGTGGTAGGGGTCTACAAACTGGGTTTTAAGCTTTATTTTCCACATTTGTGCTTGACAGAAGCGCTTCAGATTGTATGTAGTACTGTATACCCTAGAGTAGAAAACATCCCAGCATAAATTATCGCCATGCTGACCTTGGCCTTGAAGTTTGACCTTGAAAATCGAAATTTCCTTCTTTGCGCTATGTATTTCTTCTTCAAGCTGTATCTCGTGAACTAGAAGACAGAATCCCTTGCAATTTTGTGTCAGGATGTGACACTCGACGGGGTGTCGCAAGTGCGTGGCATTGCTGGTGACGGACATGTCTGCCGCTCGGCGACGCCCTTGTTATTATTTTTAAAGTTTTGAAATATTCCCACAATGCACCTACCTAACTATTTTTACTGTACGAAATCAAAATGATATCATTTTGTTTGATGATGTTTATCTTGAAGAGATTTATCTGATTTTGTGTATGTCATTCACCGTGAGATGCATAGCCTAATCATGTAGGCTGATGTTTACGGTATAATATAGGCCCACCACACTGAAACTATTTAAACGCCAATTGTTTTTATTCAGACAGTGACAGTGCATGGGAAAACAGACATAATGGAATTGTGTCATAAATTGATATTTTTCATGGTGGAGCAAAGATTCCTTGTTAATACACCGAAAACCGAATTGAGGTATCTTGTCTAGTTTTTATTTTATAATTATTTGAAGTTTGGCATTCGAAATATATCATTTGCAGAAATTGGGCATATAAGATACTAATTTTCCTCTTTGTTTCTATTGACTTGATTTAGAAAACAATCAAATAAACAACGAAATCATTGAAAATTGTCTTTTATGTTGTGGATACTGGTAGAACACATAACAATAGATATAAATATGCCCTAATTAGAAAATTGATATTTTTGAGGTTGTTGACTATTTTAGTTTTTTTGCTGAAAACATTCTGAGCGACTTATGTAGGGTTTTTCCACGCACCATCACCTGCTCATATTATGGATACTTTACTTGGCTTAAGAGGGAGAAAAATGAGGTTGTCACATATATCGATATCAGCTTCCTAGCCAGAGAAATAACCAGTGGAAGCGGCCGTCATGTAGCTATCATTTCACTGTGGTTATACAAGCTACATCAGGGGCATTATTGCCTAAGCGAGGAGAAATAGTTTATCGAAGACAACCAACCCCGAAAAAACAATTGTCCCTAAAAGTAAAAGCATCCTGCTATGATAACTTGGAACATTTTCAAAACTGCATACAAAATTCAAACTTGGCACATGAATGCATTCTCCCTCCTTTCTAATGGACAAGAAAAGACAGTTCCATCTGCAGACATTCAAAACATCGGGGCCATAGGCCCCACCTTCTTCGACCGCCAACACTTTCAACAGTGCATGTGTTAGGTTTAGGGTTGCTGTTGCCTGTCTGTCGTTTCCGACAATGACTGCCAGATAGTAGAGGGGGCAGCTGACTGCTATTCCGGCAGGCTGGGCTACAATTTGTTTGTTGTGGAGAAGCCTTGTCCAGGGTAGGCATACATCCCCACTCTCTCGGCCAAAGGGATTTGAGGACGAGAGTTGACGTTGGGGAAGGTCCCCAAAGGCCAATCAATCCCATTGGCTGCAGCACTAGAGCCAGTGCAAATGCCCCCTAGTTAGTGAGTCATAGCCTTCCACGGAAGACTAAGCTGTACCATGACCTTTCAAAATGCTGCAGGAAATCTATTATAGTACAGCTCTCATTTACTATTGGCCCTTTCTACGTGCTGATGTCAAACAGTGATAAAAGCCATTTGAGTAAAGGGCCTGGGCTTAGGATTGGACTCTAATTCTAATTTAGACTAGTCCTAAATGCCCTGTCTTCGATCACAGTATTGCTAATATTTGCATGATTTAATCTGTTGTGCCTTTGAAAAGCCGATGAACCCTACCACGATGCTCTACGACGCCATACATGGCCAGGATGAGTGGAGCTACAGATGCAGTTCTGGGGCAGCCGCCACGACCTGGTGGACTTCGTCGTCGGACCTGGTTTAAAAGTCTGACGTTTTGCCAACTGACCGCTGAAGAAGAAGAAGAAGAAGAAGAAGAAGAAGAAGAAGAACCCTACCACCAAAATGAGCACTATAAGCGTGAAGGAGTACAAGAAGCGCCTCGAGGAGAACTGCACGTTCCTGGAAGAGAACCTGGAGGTGGACCCGATCATGGACCTGTGCTTCCAAGGGCAGGTGCTGTCCTGCACGGACATGGAGAGGCTCCGCGCGGAAGGCTGCAGGCCGGACAGGGTCAAGCTGTTCGTCAAAATGCTCCAGGCCAAGTCCAGCGTGAAGAGCTACGAGGTCTTCTTGGAGAGTTTGGGCGATGCCCGGGTGAGGCAGCCGTTCATCAGAGAGCGTCTGCAGCAGAGTGTGGTGGGGGTGGTGGAGCATGATGAAGGTAAGATTGACTCTGTGCGTGTATGTGAGTATGTGTGGATGAGTGTGTGTGTGGATAAGTGTGTGTGTGTTTGTTTGTGTGTTAGTTTGTAGGGGTGGTGGAGGTTAGGAGGGGGGAAGGGGGTGTTGTGTGTGTGTGTGTTCGATGTGTTCTGTAAATGCGAGAGAGAAACTTGAGAGAGCGAGAGAGAGAGAGTGAGAGAGAGAGAGTGAGAGAGTGAGTGTGTGAGAGAGAGTGTGTGTGAGTGTGCGTGGGTGGGTGGGCGCATGTGCGTGGTTCGTTAATATGATATTTTAATGTATTAACAGGATTAATTTGCATGTGACTGTACATGGGTTGTGACATCTCTCTCTCTCCCTCTCTCTCCCTCTCTCTCTCTCTCTCTCTCTCTCTCTCTCTCTCTCTCTCTCTCTCTCCCTCTCCCTCTCATACTCGCACTCGGCTCTTCTCTCCCTTCTCTCAAGTAGTAAACTTGTACAACCGTAAGTAGCTCAATCACTGTGTTTCAATCCCCTACTTATCGGGTTCCATCTTACCGCCACCTTTCCCCCATTCCCCACTGACACCTTCTTTTGGGACAGACCTGGAACAGATGCAGCTCCTGGAAGAGGTCTTGAGGGAAACACTGGAGGTAAAGGAGAAGGCGGAGCTGCCTGTGGACGATCTGGGGAAGGCCCTGAGGTTCCAGCTCCATCATGGGCACCACCAATATCTCCGCATCACCATGGCGGAGGTCTATGACCTGGTCACCAGGGTGTTTCCAAGCATGACTAGAAAGAGGAACAAACGGCGCAACGTGTATCCTTGCCAAAATTTAGAAACTCATTTCCTCTTCTTCATGTGTGTTCCCAGTGGTAATTGAGTGCAGAAACAATTTTGTTTTTAGATATCAGTTTTCCATTAACATTGACCTGAAGATCAATATTAAAGATCCATCCGATCACGTGTCAAAATCACGGGTTTCACGGGTTTTCCTTCTTATAACTGGAAACAAATCTTGTTTTGACCACGGCGGAGCTAGGAAAGCTAATGCTTTAGGTTGTCTTTTTGACCCCAAGGATTTTCCTAAGAATGGTCAGGAACTTAGGAAGATAACCAAAGAACGCAGTGTGTATTCTTGGGGGACATGACAAAACAATGACCTTGTCACTGGGATTGGGTGGGGGACTGGGGGTGGGGGGTGCTGGAACATGAAGAGGGGAAACATGTTGTATGGGTAGGGTGTATAAAGTGTGGATGGGTGGGGTGTACTGCGTGACGTGCGTGTGTGTATGCGTGTGTGTGTGTGTGTGTGTGTGTGCGTTTGTGTGCACGTCTGTGTGTGTGTGTGTGTGTGTGTGTGTGTGTGTGTGTGTATCTGTGTGTGCAAGCGTGCAAGGTTTTCACGTATGTGTGTTTTTTCTTTGTTATTTTTCGGATAATTGTTCCCTTAACTTGTAAGTACTGCATTCATCAACTGTGCCCTTAAATTGGACGTGAAGCAAAATGCTGATGCTTCTCTCGTTGAAGGTATTTCTTCTAATATGTTTTTATCTCCACACTCTATTGCTTTATTTAGACACAAACGTACACATAGGGACTCATATAATCATTATGATAATGCACACATGCACGGTCACACAGCCTTGTTCATATAATTGAGATTCTTGAAAGCATTTTTTGTAGCAATGTCTGTCTACCAAGTAGGCCTACTAAATGAATACCTGATTCAATTCAATAAGCTTAAGTAAAGTGAATAAGAGAGAGAATTGGGCGTTGCAAAGTAAACTTCTCCAACTTTCATCTCTATGGTTCATTTGGATCTTTTGACTAGAAAATGACATTTAAGATCTATATGTATTATTTTCTGTTGACCAACACACTATTCGTTTGTAATTTTCGTTTGTTCGTTTTTAATTCAGGCGTTTCTATGGCTGCTGAAGCCATGGCTCCTGTTCCTTTGGAGCAGGTGTCATCAGAAAGGGTCGCCATGGTGATGAGAGTGTGCCTGGAGCAGCACCACATGGACATGGATCTGGCGGACCGCTTTGAGGAGCAGGAGATCAGCGGCGATGCTCTGGAAGATCTTGATGATTCTCTGATAGAGAAACTGTTTCCAGAACTGAAAATGGGCAAACGCATAAAACTTAAAAAGGTGATCCAAGAAGCGCTTCAAGAACTTCAGAAACCGCCGGAACTAGCCATCTGTGAAAAGTCGAAGGTGGCCGTAAAGAAGTTAGAAACCTACAGGGCTTTTGATACCAGACCATCTCCCATTGATGTCTACGAGAAAGGCTATGTGTTGCCTGAGGAACAGTCCAGACCAGGGTACCCTGTACATCCTCTTCATAAGTACCACATCCCCAAGAAAGGCGAAGATGAGAACAAACTGGCTCAAGAAGCTGTACAGTTTGCTGCTGCCTGCATGAATGAGAGAGTCAATGGAACCTTCCATGTTGGCGTAGCTGGAAAGTACGACATGTCCCACAGCTATGCCCCTGGAGAAATCGTTGGTCTGTGTGTCAATAGAAGGAAATGTGTGATAGCAGTCACTGAAGAAATCTACCGAGCATTCTTTCCTGACCAGCAACAGATCGCCATCAAGTGCATCAGGGACCCTGTGTTTGTTCCAGTGGTAGACAGGAAGTCCTCTGAGGATCTTCTGTGTGTGGTGGAGATTGACGTGGTGCCTCACAGCACTCTGGTGGACCACGAAGCCTTCTTCCTGAACCCAGTCAGCGGCAGGCACTCGCTGCTCTTCACCTACACCGATGGATCAGCAAAGGCCACAGAAGGGCAAGAGCTTCATGAGTTCATGAACCGAAGGAAACAACTGACAGAGCAAAGGAAAGAGTGTGAGCGGTCGTCCAAACCGAGAATGGTCCTGATGCCAGATCTGAACAGGAAACTGCATAGCCTTTTGACTGGGGAGCAGAAATTTGAGAGTACGGATATTTACCCTGTTCTTTTTCTTACCCCCTGCCCAACAGATATTTCCAACGATAACCTTGTGGAAAACTTCACTTGTCTGAAGAGCTTGGCACCTCTGGCAGTTTTTGACTTTGATCCACTGAGCCAGTCTGCAGATGGACAGCCAAAAAGCGTGTCTTCATTCGTGGAGCTACAGCTGGGTCAAGTCTACAAAGCATTGACCACAGACAACTTTGACAAAGACAGCGAGGAGAACAGATCTAATGGCGGAAAAGATGGAGTCTCTAAACTAATGGAAAGTATTGAAACTTCATCATTCAAATCTTGGATTTTCTGCAACGGGTACTCGCCACTAGGAAAGGAGGAATTGCAACCTACAGCCTGGAGAGCTAAGCGTGGAGAAGGCTACAAGGAAGCCATGCGCTTCTATAAAGAAAAGATTCCTTCAGGAAAAGCATGCATCATCATCCTGCTTCTGTCCAGGAACTACGACGTTCTGCTGGGAGCTCTGGAAGAGGTCTTCTCCAAATTCCCTGACCAGTGGATCCTGGTGGCGGAGTCAGAGAGGGTGGCTCAGGATCTGATGATGGAAGTGGTGCGGCGTTGCTACGTGGAGAAGAACGTCCTGCAGGAAAGGTTGGTGGTAGGGATGCCCTGGTCCCACGTCAACCAAAGCATCATGAACATCTGCGGATTCAACCCTGGAACAGGGTGTACTTTGCCTTCATCTACCCACACACCTTGCTTCATGAAAGAAAGGGAGATGAACGAACTGTCAGACCTGGAGATTGTCAGCATGAAACAGTGCCAAGAAGACTACCTCGTAAAGAGAGGAAACGTGGAGGAGATCAGCAAGAAAAAACGCAAAGTAGAGATTGACTTCTACCAAGGCAAATTGGTCAGCTGGTGGAACTTTTACTTCGGGGACCATGTGCTGAGGAGAGCTCAGTTCACTGATCTCCTGAATGAAGTGGACAGAAAGCTGGCCGGGGACATCCCAGAGGATGAAAAAGTGGCCGTTGTCTCACTGCTGCATCAGAGAGGGGCGGGAGGCAGTACGACAGCCAGAGAAATTCTCTGGCAAAAGAAGGCAGACGTGCGCTGCTGTGTGATAAAAAAGATCACCGACCAGACCTGTGACCAGATCGAACGCTTCAGGAACTTCCAGGAGCAGTCCCAGCCCCAGCCGCCGCTGGTGTTGATTGACAACGAAGATGAAGAAAAGGTCTTCCTGCTGTGCTCTCAGATGAATGAGAAGGCGAGACGAGAAGCAAGAGACAGGGGGTTCCACGTTTTCTGCGTTCTTATCATTTGCGTCCGCATGGCAGAGTTTCCCAAGAAAAAAGACAAGTCCAGAATCATGCTGGGCCACGGCCTTCAACCCAATGAACTCCAATGGTTAAGGACCAAGTATGAAAACCTGGAAGAACGTTACAATAAGAAGCAGCTGTCTCTTCATCCCAAGCTCCTGATCTCTTTCAACATTTTGAAAGAAAACTTCAACCGGCAGTACATCAGGTACGCTGTCAAGGAATTTGTGAACGAAATCAAAGATTTCAGAGAAAAGCGGCTCCTTAAGTACATTGCCCTTCTCAACAGCTTTGACCACGACTTTCAAAACATCACAATGAGCTGCTTCAATCCCATTATGGGTCCTGAACAGGGTAAAGCAAAGCAGCTGCCCATGCTTGGTCGCAGGCCTTTCTTCAACGAGGTGCATTGGGAGGCATCCCTCAGCCACTCTATCAACGTTCTCCTCAACAGAACGTCAGACTCCTGTCTTGGAGGGGAAGTAAAGGCCTTGAGGATCATCAACAGCATCCTGTCAAGGGAGATCTTCAGGACCATGAGTTCCTTGGAAGGGCAGACTACCAGTGACGTCATCTTGGAGTTTCTCCACAGCAATGTCTTCAAGCCAAGGAATGAGTCCAGCGCACAGGGCAAGCTAGTGAAGATCATGAAAGACATGTTGAAGAAAAGAGCAGCTTCTAAGTCAGGCCGGGCCAAATTTTCACCGATCATTTTGGAGATTGGAAACAACGAAGGCTTTGAAAAAGCAGCTGCAGTACTCAAAGTTGGATTTGATAGATTTGATGATCCAATGATTGCACAACAGATTGCACGAGTTTACATTCATTGCCAGAACTGGTTACTTGCCGAGAAATATGCTCACACAGCTCAAAACATGGTGCCAAAAAGCTCCTACGTGTGTGACACACATGGTCAAGTGTACAAAGAAAAGCTGATCTGTGTCCTGAAAAACTGCCTGGAAAGCGAAGAATTGCTGGAGGGTGAGAAAGCCAGAGAGGTCATCGACATGGCCTTTGAGGCCATCCAGATCTTTCGCAGAGAACAGAAATTAAGCGATGAAGACGACACAGGCTACAATAACTGCGGCTTCAAGTCTGAACTGAGAGTCATTGTCATCCTTTTGGACTGCTGTCGATTTTTCCCAACCTTCAAATTCGACAAGGGAGAGAAGCTTCATGACTTTCTGGTAAAAAGAGGGACAATTGACCCTGAACTGCGGGAAGAACTGGGCGAAGAACGCATAGGCCAGCTCCAAGGTCTGTACCACGAGTACGAAAGACCCATGAGGCGACTGGAGGATGAGCAGATCCAGCTGAAGGAAGACTCCTGTTACCAGTACAGCCCCAGCTACAACAGCAGCGTCAAGGAGCGCAAGTTGTTTGTCCACCTGCAAGAATGTCTGGACACTTACTTCGGTGAAGACTCTGATGAAATCCCCGAGAACCTCAGACCAGCAGAAGCCTGCGAGTTCCGTCGGAGAAGAGTCAAAAGACGTGGAGGAAACTCACTTCGATCCATCTATTGCCTTCGAGAGGAAGACAATGCAGCCAGAGAGTTCAATGTCATGTGCACATTGATCGAAAAAAACGTGGATTCAGAATACTGCAATGCCTTTGACTTGAAGACAATCCTCAACCTGACAATGGCTCGCATTTCCCAGGACAAAAGCTTTGCTCATCGTCTGTCTCAGGAGCGTGTGTTGGAATGGACGCTGCAGCTGCATGATAAGAGACTAGAGGACAGCATCCCTTACCTGGAAGCCTACCTATACCTGGTCATGTTTCACTGGCCCACAGAATGGCGCCTCCAGCAGAAGCTCCCACTGTGTCCCTGCAACAAGATCAAGGACGTGATCATCGAGTGGAAGGAAGCCTTTCAGAACAACCACCCGGCCCAGAAAGAGAAGGAGGGCAAGAAGCTTGTGGACCGACGAAAAGCCACCACCCTCTTCTTCTTGGGACAGGGCGAAGGCTTCCACGAGATCGTCTTCCAAAGTGAATTGAGGGCTTTTGACGCTGATCATAAGATGGGGGACAGTATTTGGAATACTGCAGAAGCCAAGAAACGACTGAAAAGGCTCCGGGGGACTCTCCTGCAGGGAGGGGGCGAAATGTCCGTGACCATCCATTCCCAGAAGGGCAACGCCACGGTGCTGACCATCCCCACCTCCTTCCCCATCAAGAATACCTCCTTGTGGCAGAAGAAGGTCTACTTCGTGCTGGGCTTCTGTTGGTCAGGGCCCAAGGCCTTCTCGGTCACCCGTGATGACGAGACCGTGGACCTCCAGTCTGTGTCCACGCCGGTCAACTTCCCGGAGCCCAGGAGAACCTTCGACCTCAGTCAGCAGAAAATGATGTCTGCTGTGGCCGTCAACGAGTTCTGGAAGCTGTTCTACAACAATCAGAGCGAGCGAGGCCTGGTGGAGAGAGACATCAGTCTAAACGAGAGGAACCCGGTGAGTAGTTTCATGGGAATCGGTCGTTTATTTATCTGTGGCTAGTTGGCATACCGATATAAGAATATTGATCGAGTATTGTGTATTGTGATGCGGTGTGTGTGTGTGTGTGTGTGTGTGTGTGTGTCTGTGTGTGTGTCTGTCTGTCTGTTAATGTGTACGTGTGTTTTGGTGTGAGAGCTTTGGTCGGATGCATAAAAGTGTATACTTTTCTCATGATATAAAAGAAAACAAATACTATTGATTTAATGCGAATCTTAGATTAATATATGTGAGCACAGCACCTCATTGTGTCTGTAAAGGATAGACGACTGGCACTTTTAAAAACAGAATATATGGGAAAGAAAAAACCCACTTTTATTTGCAAGAGATTCGAAGTTGTTTCATTATGCATTGACTCCTTCTAGAAATGAAAGCTAAAACCAGACAATAGAGATAAATAAATACATTAAGTAATAGATACATAGGCCTATACAAATAAATAAGCATGCATAAATGAATATATTCATAATTTTTTTTTTAAACGAAAGTAAGTAATTTGGAAAATGGAAGAAGAATGAAAATTACCAGAGCAATGCCACTAAACATCCCTACATAAAACAAGAGCAAAAATTATGTATATATGTTACAGGTAATATGTCTTTTCAGGGATTATGTATAATCCCTGAAACAAACAGTGGATATGTATATTCCCTAATTCACTCAGGGAATATATATATTCCCTAAACATTCTAGAGAATATACATATTCCCTGAAATTTGGAGGCATATTTTAGACATATTCCCTGATTTGTATTGAGCATTCAGAAGTCACTCTCGCTCGCTCTCCGACCTCTCTCTCTCTCTCTCTCTCTCTCTCTCTCTCTCTCTCACTACCTCTCTCTCTCAAATTGCGGAGGACAGGGTTTTGTTCGTTGCAACTGCCATGGACAAAAAAGTTGCCAGACAAAAAAGTGTTCGTGCTTCAAAGCCCAGATGAAATGCAACTCAAAGTGTCACACCAAACTGCCATGTAACAACAAGTCGTAACAACTCACTGTGGTTGCTGTTGTTTTCTTCAATACCATACACTTACTAGCATTGTTAGCCTTAGCACAACTTTTATTGTCGTAATACAGATGTTAATTTTTATGAATATTTTATTTGGTACCAATAAAGTTTGGGAGAGAGAGAGAGAGAGAGAGAGAGAGAGAGAGAGAGAGAGAGAGAGAGAGAGAGAGAGAGTTCACATTGCATAACAACTCACTGTATTTGCTGTTGTTTGTTGAATACAGCACACTAGCACATGAATTTTAAGATTTCAATTGTTATCAATAAATTTTGCATAATTATAATATGTACCGATGTTTAGAGAGAGAGCGAGAGTGAGTTCACATTGCATAACATTTTCTCCTTCTGAATGCTCAATACAAATCAGGGAATATGTCTAAAATATGCCTCCAAATTTCAGGGAATATGTATATTCCCTAGAATGTTTAGGGAATATATATATTCCCTGAGTGAATTAGGGAATATACATATCCACTGTTTTTTTCAGGGATTATACATAATCCCTGAAAAGACATATTACCTGTAACATATATACCATATAATATATTACAATATATATATTACCTGGCTGTTACATTACTGGCTCATGTTTCAAGTGATTCTTTTTATATGGGTTACCAGATGAAGACCAAAGACCTCCGGAAGAAGAAGCAGAGCCTGGAGAAGAAACGCCAGGATCTGGTGGACAAGAGGACCTCAGTGCTGCAGGGGCCTGACCTGTGACTGACCTGGACTCTTGAGGCAGAAAGCCTTCACCAATACTTCAGAGTCAACGATGTTTAAATTTCAATAAATTTACTTCATCTTGTTCAACTATGTACAATGATGGATTGTTCTCGAGGCTGGCTCGTTCAGCTGTTTTACAAGTGGGTGAAAAGTGACATTTGTAACATGACATACTCATCAAAACCCAGAGTTGTTTTCAGAGTATTCAGTCGTTTCTTTCTTGCTTTCTTTCATTCTTTCTTCATTCATTTATGTTGTATGGCTTCCTGAGATATGGCCAGTTGATGTTAACTGTTGAACTGATTTGAATTCACATAGAATCTGGAATAGAATTGTCCAAATGCGGATGCGTAATGCAGGCATTCTCTGCAGACTTCATAGTGGGAATGCTATTGAAGGCATTGTTTGTAAAATTTTGTGATTTGGAAGTTGACTTACACGTGGTAAATTTTGATGAAAGTTTACACTTACAATTTGCATATAATAATATTGACGTTTTGATATTGATATCATGGAAAGTTGCTGCTTTTTATATTCCTTTCATTACTTGCTCATGGAATCCTTCTTTTTAGACATTTATACTTGCTTATGGAAAACTGCTTTTTTCATGTCAGTCTTCATATTTTTGTAGAAGTGGTGGTGCTTACCCGTGTGCATGAAAGCTTGCTTCTTTCGATTGTGTTATTTCCAGTTGCACTTATGGAAACAATTGATTTAGGTATGTGTTGGAGTTAGCACTTGCGCGTAGAAACTAACTTTGTTTTTAAGAATTCACATTTACAACATGTAGAAACATGTTTTGCCAATCATGTTGATAAATGAGGCTTTCAAAGGATCAGTTGATGACAGTTGATGAAATCAATGTAGAAAGTGAAACATGTACGCTGACTTTTTATCAATCATTTGGAATTTCCTGAAATGTCAAAGTTTACGTTTTGTTGTCACTCATATTAACATTGAACTCGCTGATGCTGACGTTAATTAAGTAAAAACTTTATTTGTGTTAGTTTTGCCATTGTGTGGGGTGATGTTGATTTTTATTTTATTTTTAAAATTTGACTTAAATCATAAGATGTACTGGTTAAAATAACCAGTTAATACTGATCAGTGAAACTTTTTAAAGTTTGGTGGAGGATGTGTTGTTTCAATGCTGACATGTCCTGTATTTTATTGCAATGCCATAATCGAGGGTGCCTGCTGCTCCTTCTGTATTCCTTATGTGTTACTGTAGTCACTTCTTGCAGACATCTCTGTCTGTTTCTGAAATGCATTTTATAATGCAAATTTCATTTTATGTCTTTTACTGTCTGGTGCTGTGTGTATGGTGTTTTTACTAGAGGTGGGGGGAAAAACCGGTTTGAACCGAAAAACCCGGTGCTAAACTTTCGCGGTTCGAAAAACCGGTTCGAGTTGCTGTGAACCGTTTTTTTAACTGCAAACTGAAAGTAAGTTTTTTCTTAGAATAACGCATTCTTTTCGAAAAACAACACTGATTCTCAGCGCAGATTGGGTGTTTGTAAACCAAGAGTAGCTGCTTCTAGTTTGTAGAGGTGTATGGCTTTGACTTTGACTGAGTGTTGAGTTGAGAGTGTGTGTGTGTGTGTCATGTCATAAGTTTCTTTAGTGTGTGTGTGTGTGTGTGTGTGTGCGCGTGTGTGTGTGTGTGTGAATATTCTGACAAATAAATATGTGTTTGCATAGGTGAAACTAGTGATGCGAGTATTGGTTTAAAAACCGGTTCGGTAAAACCGGTTCGAAGAGAGAAAACCGGTTTAAAACCGGTTTGGATTTTTTAACCGGCTCTCAACGCTAGTTTTTACTTTTAAAGGACATGAAGAATTATGGAACGCAATGAAGTCAAATTTGTTTTTCCTTCTTCATCTTTTCCCTTTTATTTTGTATATTTCATTGTTGCTAGACCTTTTTTATGATTTTGTTTTTCAGTAAAAAAACCCACCCAAAAACAAGTGCCAATAAAGAGGCCTTTGTCTCCGGCACCAAGCAAGACGAACATAAATGTAATAGGATAAGATGTTTTGCTACAAACAATGTGCCTGATCTGATTTAATTTTTTCCCTTCATCCATTAGGCATACACTTGGTTTTGTTTAATGTGGCCATGTTTTGAAGTACAGTAATTTGCTTACTTAATTGTTTGTGTGTATTTGTTTCTTCTTATAGAGATATAAGATCAGCATTTTTGTATTATTTATTGTATAGATTTGTGTTAATGTCATTATCATATATCTCTCTCTCTCTCTCTGTCTCTCTCTCTCTCTGTGTGTGTTTGTGTGGGGGGAGGGGGGGAGGTGGTCATAGGTTTACTTCCAGTATTTTTTCACTTAAAGTTTCAGTCATTTAATTTGCTACACATTTTGCACCTGGCTTTTATTAAACTTAAAATATGGTACAACATTTTGTGCCTCACAAATTATGCTCTTTTTTTATAACTTTTATAATCTACCAGTTTGTTTCTGATAATCACTTTTGTCAATGGATATCATACTATACACTGTTGTTTTGTTTTTGTTTTTTCAATTTTATTTTGAATATAATTGTGTATAAAGTCTTCGAGTTACAGTCATTTTACTTACAGTATTTGAATATCCATGTTTATGTTAAACAGGTCTTTCAAATCATAATAATGTGGGGGGGGGGGGGGGGGGGGGGTCATTGTATTGAATTATCTAACAGCTACTGATCTTTTTAATTAAAAAAATCAAAACAAATCAAGCTAACAACCACCATTAAGAAATTGTTGCTAGTTATATTGTGTATGTCTTTCTGTCTATGAATGTCTGTAAGCCTTGAAAATGTACATGATAATGCTGAAATGTGTCACTTAAAGTTTCAGTCATTTTGTTTGCTACACATTTTGCACCTGGTTTTTTTAAAATATTAAACTTAAAATATGGTACAACCTTTTGTGCCTCACAAATGATGCTCTTTCTTTTTTTTAAACTTTTATAATCTACCAGTTGTTTGTTTCTGATAATCACTTTTGTTAATAGATATCATACTATACACTGTTGTTGTTTTGTTTTGTTTTCAATTTTATTTTGTATATAATTGTGTATAAAGTCTTTGAGTTACAGTCATTTTATTTACAGTATTTGAATGTCCATGTTTATGTTAAACAGGTCTTTCAAATCATAATAATTTATGTGTGTGGGGGGGTAGGGGGGGGGGGGGGTCATTGTATTGAATTATCTAACACTAACAGCTACTGATCTTTTTAATTAAAAAAATCAAAAAAAATCAAGCTAACAACCACCATTAAGAAATTGTTGCTAGTTATATTGTGTATGTCTTTCTGTCTATGAATGTCTGTAAGCCTTGAAAATGTACATGATAATGCTGAAATGTGTCACTTAAAGTTTCAGTCATTTTGTTTGCTACACATTTTGCACCTGGTTTTTTTTTAATATTAACTTAAAATATGGTACAACCTTTTGTGCCTCACAAATGATGCTCTTTCTTTTTTTTAAACTTTTATAATCTACCAGTTGTTTGTTTCTGATAATCACTTTTGTTAATAGATATCATACTATACACTGTTGTTTTGTTTTGTTTTCAATTTTATTTTGTATATAATTGTGTATAAAGTCTTTGAGTTACAGTCATTTTATTTACAGTATTTGAATGTCCATGTTTGTTAAACAGGTCTTTCAAATCATATTTGTGTGTGTGTGTGTGTGTGTGTGTGGGTGGGGGGTCATTGTATTGAATTATCTAACAGCTACTGATCTTGTTAATAAAAAATAAATAAATAAATCAAGCTAACATGTTAACCACCATTAAGAAATTGTTGTTAGTATATTGTGTATGTCTTTCTGTCTATGAATGTCTGTATTCATAAGCCTTGAAAATGTACATGATAATGCTGAAATGTACATGATAATACTGATGATAGATTATATCTAAACAGCTACTGTGGAACAATAAGATAAACAAATATATGTGCCAAGGTTTTTTATTTGGCATACTATTAAGCAATTTTAAGAAAATGTAAATTATACTTATACTTTTTTTGTAGCTAAATATTGATTTTTTTTTAAAAACAAGTCAAAGCGAAGTGACAAAAGAATAATAGTGCTTGAAAAAACCATCAAGGGTCTTAATTTTGCTGCTGCTTTACATTGATTATGTTTTATGTTCAATCTTTCTGAGTCATCTCCAATATGTGATTGTTTATCTCTTTGTGGTCAGTGTTGTTTGTGTATTTTTTACTTCATATTGAATATTATACTTATTGATATTGATTGTAGTCTTCAGTGCTGTTTTTGTGTGTTTTGCTTTTTTTTGTTAGGAATTTTGTTGCATTTTTTGTTTTTGTTTTGTTGTTGTTTCTCTCTCTTTTTTGTGTGTGTTTTATTGTTTGGATGACAGATGAATGAGCAACACATTATAATTTTGCATTGATGGTTTATTTGATTGCTTGCAATCGGTTTCTGTTTCTTTCTTTGTTTATTTTTTTTATGGGGGGTGGGGAGAGAAGTTGTTGGAGTCGTTAGTTTGACGGGCATCCCATGTAGGCCTATCACATGACTACCTTTAAGTAGTTGTAGCAACAGTGTTTATTTTCTTTCTTTTTTTGTGTTAACCACATTAGCTGAGTTTTTTTATATACATTTTACCTTATGGCTCATTCAAAATGTTTTACCTCCGAGATTACTATGTATCAAAAATATATATAAGATGGTGTTTTTGTTTGTCTGAATGTTTTTGTGTTTGGTTGTTTTACGTGGTATTACGGCTCCCGGACATTTGTCCGAATGGACACTTGGCCGAACGGACACTTCGCCTAACGGACATTTCACCAGATGGACGTTTCACCGAAAGTGAAAGTGACCGTTAGAAATGCTGTGGTGTGATCGATTTTATTATTGTAGCTGAAAAACTGGTGAAATGTTTTGCTCAAACCCTATGTGGCCCCCTTCTCTCTCTCTCTATCTTTGCCTCTGTCTCTGTTCTCTCTCTCTCTCCTTGTCTCGTGTCTATTATTATGATTCATGGTGTTTCATAAGGGACATTTAATAAATGATATGTGCATTGTTATCTGTGTACACTGTTATTATTTTCACTTTATATTAAATGTGTTTTAGCATTTCTTAATAAACACCTGCATGGGAGAGGCTTCAGACTTCAGAGAAGGGGATGGGATAGGGAACGAAGGCGGGCATATACTCTCTTTCCAGTCGCTTTAAGCCACTCAAAAGGAACTAAAGTAAATTACACGTCCAGTCGGCCAAATGTCCATATAAGCCCATTCAGCCAAATGCCCATTCGACCTTATGTCTGTTCGGCCGAATGTCCGTTCGGCCAAATATCCGTTCGGTCAAATGTCCATTCGGCCAAATGCCCGTTTGGCCTAATGTCTATTCAGCCAAATGTCCGTCGGCCAAACGTTCGTTCGGCCATATGTCCGTTGGCCAGGTGTCTGGCCACGGGTACTATTACAAATATTGTTTGTCTGACTATTGAATGCATGAATATGTGTCATGACTCATAAGAACTCATATCCCTGAGTGTGTTTTATTGTAATTTTGAGCCCACCTTGTTATTCATTTTTTTCTTCGCCAAAATGTCAATGTGTGTGTGTGTGTGTGTATTTTTAATCATGTTCCTTCTGGTCATAGAATCTTGATTTTGTTTTTCGTTTTACCTGTTATAATCAATCATTAGTCTGTACCTGACCTCTCATAGTATTATTTGTTTGCAGTTTCATTATTGTCTTACTGTTTTCAATTTGTGTGTGTGTGCGTGCGTGTGCGCGCGCGCGCGCGCGCGCGCGCGCGCGCGAGAGAGAGAGAGAGAGAGAGAGAGAGAGAGAGAGAGAGAGAGAGAGAGAGAGAGAGAGAGAGAGAGAGAGAGAGCGTGCGTGTGTGTGTGTGTGTGTGTGTGTGTGTGTATGCGTGTGTTTTTGTTTTGTTTGATACATTTTTTAAATATTTTTTATAATCATGTATATATTTTATAGGCCTGTCAGTACTGGTAGATTGATTGACGTGATAATAAAATGCAATAAAAACAAAACGGTGTCAATAAATGGAATAGAAGTGGGATCACTGGTGGCGAAGAGAGGAGAAGCATATGGCTAAATGGGGACCACAAAGGTGCTATTTATTATGTTCTTCTCGTGTGAAAGCCACAAGGTGCTATCATCCTGCTGCATTGTTTGGTGATAGCAAAGACATTGTTATTCCAATATATCAAGTATTTGGCGATAGTACCCTCTGGCCCTCATCCGAGAATGATAGAACCTTCTAGCATCTCACCCTCAAACCTTTTTGTCTTTGGTGATAGTACGTACCCTCTGGCCCTCATCCGAGAAGAATGATAGAACCTTCTAGCATCTCACCCTCAAACCTTTTTGTCTTTGGTGATAGTACGTACCCTCTGGCCCTCATCCGAGAAGAATGATAGAACCTTCTAGCATCTCACCCTCAAACCTTTTTGTCTTTGGTGATAGTACGTACCCTCTGGCCCTCATCCGAGAAGAATGATAGAACCTTCTAGCATCTGACCCTCGAACTTGTTTTTAAATTATGAAATGAAAAAGATACCCCTTAGAGTAAATCTGGCAACATTGACTTGAAATAGTTTTACCCCTCTTGAATGTTCTAAATAAAGCGAAACTGCTGTATTCCATCTGTATTCCATTGCAGTTTTGCCATCATCAATGACCTCATTTTTTTTCGGAGCAGGCAGGCAAGAAAGATGTCATAACAAGGAGAGATTATAGTAATACAAAATAATCTAACAGAAATGAACACATTGCACAAAAGCATGAAACTTCGTGCGAGGCTTTTTTCCCCTTCTGATTTCGATGACCATTTTCCAGAAAGTTGCAAAACAATAAGGGTATGCAGAATGTGCAAAATTAAATGATTTAGTCGAATATTTGACCAGAAAGTTGTGCTACTAATAATTAGTAGGGGCTTTTTACCTTAGGGTGGGCCCTTTACCCTTATAGTCCCATTTTTTTCTGCCTTCAAAATTTAACATAAAAACTGATCTGCAAACCACCAAATTTGAATACATTTCTTTCAGTTATTTTAGAAATGTTTATTCATTTTTAGGCAAACAACGTTGAACTTATTGGCTTGAAAGAAATAAAGCTGGTTTTTCATTTTAAAAACTGATCTTTATTCTTTTATGCAAGAGAGTTGTGTTCACCAACATGATAGTGTGTTTGCATAATGTTGTTGTTATCTATAATTGAGAGGTGTAGTAAATATCGTATGATATATTTTGTCCGTTGACCCTGTTTCTAGGGGCTAGGGGCCTAAAAATAATAAACCGTTGTTAATTGTTCTCCCCCCTCCCCCTCTCTCTCTCTCTCTCTCTCTCTCTCACTCTCTCAACACATGGGTTTAACCCTTTCGCCGCCAGCCATTTTTCAGCAACAAATTTCCATTAAACTTACCTGGGTAGAGAAAAAACATCATCTGCAATAGTGGGGATTCCTCCATGACATGCATAGCATAGCGCAGAGCCTGTCCTCGCCTCCCAAAATTAAGAAAATAGGGTCTTTGGATAACAGACCCTGGTTCCAGGCCTTTCCGTAACATGGGCGTTAAATCATTGTGGTGCTAAAATGCGACATTGGCGGTGAAAGGGTTAAACCATGAGAGAAAATGGAGTTTTACGTCCTCTTGGTCTGAATCAGACACATATGGGACATTTGTAAATACAAATATGGTTGGAACAATACTGGAGGCAATGCCCGGAGGCAGTACGAAACCAGTAAAGTCCCGATTTTTTAATTATTAATACAGATAGCTGTAGCGGTGACCACGCCTCGGTTAAACCTCATCGGCTATGGCACCGCCACAAGTAGTACTTCTCATATTAAACCAGGTTAAACCATGCAAAAACAATTTTGGTTTATAATATTAGCCTGTCTCTGACTACCATCGCGCGCTTTCTCTGACTTTCATGTCTACAGTTTTATGTTTAATTTGTCGGTGTGTCTGTATCTGTCTCTCTATCTGTGTGTCTGTCTTTGTCTATTATTGTCTGTCTGGAGGCTCTCACTCTCCAGTTGCAATCAGTAGCCTACGTGTAGCCTATCGCGTATTCTTATCAATAGAAAAGACAATGCAAAGACTATTATATGATCAAACTTGCACCGTGTCAGCAAAGTGTGCTGCATTTATCGATTAGCACAGTCGAGCAACTGATACGAATCAAACAAACAAGCTCGTGACTATACCCGTATGACTTGGACGAGGGACTGATTGAGAATTATTGAGCCTATAAATGTAATTATAGAACATTGCGTAATTCAACTTAAATTTCAAGTCTTAGGTTAAGGTACATTGCCATAGTTAACTCTGCAGATTTTGCAGATATACCATATATCTTTTGTGTGTGTGTTCAAATCCGGTAGATTCATTCCGGAATTGTATGTGGCACGTAGACAGAGAAGAGGATTCTTTTTCTGTCGCGATACTATTGTGTTTGAGTGAGTCGGCTCTAATGTAGGGGAGACCGGGGCAGGTTGGGCCTTGGGGCAGGTTGGTCCACCTAAAATATAGCTAACTGCACTATGTTTTCAGCCGTTTCCTTTCCACTCTTTGTTTTTAAACAACCAGAACTACCACAGGCGCCATCTTTAATACCAGTGGAACACGTGCCTCCATGTCGTCTGGCAGTAGCACCTTGATTTTCCACTGTAAGTAATTTTTGTGTGTCGTCTCCCTGCCTGAATGAATGCTTTAGTATTTTACTCTTCAATGTATTGTTTGTTTTATTGCATTCTTAAATCATCTTAAAAAGTGCTTATGCTTGAATTTATGAATATTTGTTATTGATGTACGAGTAGTAATGAAAAACTTAAAAGTATACACGTTGGGGCAGGTTGGGCCGGGGTAGGTTGGGCCATTGTCCCAACCTGCCCCGGGACTGTCCCAACCTGCCCCATAATTAATTGTGAACGTTAGTTTTCATTTAAAAGAAAAATAAATGATTTTTCTGATAATTTGCTCTTTTTTTGTTTACGAATAGATGGTGTGGACATACAAGAAGAAAAGTACACATGGACAGATTGGCACAGCTGTTATTCAAGGTGCTGTAGATGCTGTCTTGAAGGGGTTATCTCTGCGCAAAGCTGCAGAATCTTATCAGGTCCCCAAAGAAACCCTTAGACGTGCAGTCAAGAAATGCAAAGAAGGTAAAGACCTTAAAAGCTTTACAGAGAGCTGCAAAACAAGAAAAGTCTTCAGTGAAGGCGAAGAAGCTGAACTGGTTGACTATATATTGAAAGCCTCAAGGATCGGTTTCCCCATGGACTCCAAGACAATAAGAAAACTGGCATATCAGCCTTCAGAAAAAAAGCACATTAGTTGTCCTCCTTGCTGGGCTGACAATGGAATGGCAGGGGAGGAATGGCTTTCAGGGTTTCTAAAACGGCATGAATGTATAAGCAGACATACTCCTGAAGCTACCAGCCTTGCAAGAGCTACAGCGTTCAACAGAAGCAATGTTGAAGCTGTCTTTGGCAAGCTACAAGTCCTGCACTCCCGGTATTCTGCAAGGGGTCTTCTTTGACAATGCTACTGAGACTCTTATCGTCAGCAATCAGGTGGATGACGCAAGTCTTTCCAGGGCTGGCATGTCTGTCTCTGCTTTTGCTGATGTCCAGGTCAGTGGTGGACCCGTCTCTGTTAGTGTACCACTCTCTGCCACTGTTGATGCCCAAACCATTGGTGTGCCACTCTCTACCACAGCTGCTGATGCCCAAACCAGTGGTGTGTCGCTCTCTACCACTGCTGATGCCCAAACCATTGGTGTACCGCTCTCTACCACTGCTGATGCCCAAACCAGTGGTGTGCCGCTCTCTACCACTGCTGATGCCCAAACCAGTGGTGTGCCGCTCTCTACCACTGCTGATGCCCAAACCAGTGGTGTACCGCTCTCTACCACTGCTGATGCCCAAACCAGTGGTGTACCGCTCTCTACCACTGCTGATGCCCAAACCAGTGGTGTGCCGCTCTCTACCACTGCTGATGCCCAAACCAGTGGTGTACCGCTCTCTACCACTGCTGATGCCCAAACCAGTGGTGTGCCGCTCTCTACCACTGCTGATGCCCAAACCAGTGGTGTGCCGCTCTCTACCACTGCTGATGCCCAAACCAGTGGTGTTCCGCTCTCTACCACTGCTGATGCCCAAACCAGTGGTGTGCCGCTCTCTACCACTGCTGATGCCCAAACCAGTGGTGTGCCGCTCTCTACCACTGCTGATGCCCAAACCAGTGGTGTGCCGCTCTCTACCACTGCTGATGCCCAAACCAGTGGTGTACCGCTCTCTACCACTGCTGATGCCCAAACCAGTGGTGTACCGCTCTCTACCACTGCTGATGCCCAAACCAGTGGTGTGCCGCTCTCTACCACTGCTGATGCCCAAACCAGTGGTGTACCGCTCTCTACCACTGCTGATGCCCAAACCAGTGGTGTGCCGCTCTCTACCACTGCTGATGCCCAAACCAGTGGTGTACCGCTCTCTGCCACTGCTGATGCCCAAACCAGTGGTGTACCGCTCTCTACCACTGCTGATGCCCAAACCAGTGGTGTACCGCTCTCTACCACTGCTGATGCCCAAACCAGTGGTGTACCGCTCTCTACCACAGCTGATGCCCAAACCAGTGGTGTACCACTCTCTACCACTGCTGATGCCCAAACCAGTGGTGTACCGCTCTCTACCACTGCTGATGCCCAAACCAGTGGTGTACCGCTCTCTACCACTGCTGATGCCCAAACCAGTGGTGTGCCGCTCTCTACCACTGCTGATGCCCAAACCAGTGGTGTACCGCTCTCTACCACTGCTGATGCCCAAACCAGTGGTGTGCCGCTCTCTACCACTGCTGATGCCCAAACCAGTGGTGTACCGCTCTCTGCCACTGCTGATGCCCAAACCAGTGGTGTACTGCTCTCTGCCACTGCTGATGCCCAAACCAGTGGTGTGCCGCTCTCTACCACTGCTGATGCCCAAACCAGTGGTGTACCGCTCTCTACCACTGCTGATGCCCAAACCAGTGGTGTACCACTCTCTACCACTGCTGATGCCCAAACCAGTGGTGTACCGCTCTCTACCACTGCTGATGCCCAAACCAGTGGTGTTCCGCTCTCTACCACTGCTGATGCCCAAACCAGTGGTGTGCCGCTCTCTACCACTGCTGATGCCCAAACCAGTGGTGTACCGCTCTCTACCACTGCTGATGCCCAAACCAGTGGTGTGCCGCTCTCTACCACTGCTGATGCCCAAACCAGTGGTTCACCGCTCTCTACCACTGCTGATGCCCAAACCATTGGTGTACCGCTCTCTACCACTGCTGATGCCCAAACCAGTGGTGTGCCGCTCTCTACCACTGCTGATGCCCAAACCAGTGGTGTGCCGCTCTCTACAACTGCTGATGCCCAAACCAGTGGGGTACCGCTCTCTACCACTGCTGATGCCCAAACCGGTGGTGTGCCGCTCTCTACCACTGCTGATGCCCAAACCAGTTGTGTGCCACTCTGTACCACTACTGCTGATGTCCAGAGGGGCCGTGAGCCTGCCTATGTCACTGATCTCAAACGTGACGATATGTCAAAGACATTTCTTTGCATTTTTTGTCAAGAACATTTTGAACATTCTCGGCCTGGAGATATATGGATCCAATGTCAGACATGTCAAAATTGGCGCCACGAGGAATGCGCTGACGTAGTTCAGAATGTTATTTTTTTGTGACCTGTGTAAATGGCTTGAACAGAGGCCAACTACATGCGCAAATGATTGCTTTCAGTTGAGTTTAATTTGTTGTTACAGAAAGACACACTGAGGTGTGTTTTTCCTGTTAATTCTTTGTTTATTTTAAACACCGTTGTTAAAGGTTGATCTTTCTTTTTAGGTGCTGACTGCACTTTACTACCAGATGGTATATTCACTTTTTTAAATTGTTGTTCAAAGTTTTCTGAAGTTTGCAGATACTTTGTAAACATTTAGTTTGTGGAAATAAGAATACACATTTAAAAATCAGTTTTGGTTTTCATTTAATTTTTTGGACGCTAACTTATTATGTCTCAACCTGCCCCAGTGTGTGTCCTAACCTGCCCCGGGGCCGGGGCAGGCCGGGCCATATAGGGTAGGTCTCATTAACGGTTAATTACAAGCAAACATTCATTAATTTCAAATATTTTATTGTTTTGCGTTATTCTTGAATGAATAAAGTTTTGCTTCGACATACTTTTAAAGTGATTTGTGTGTTCATATTTAAATGAGAGCAAGAATGGGAAAAACTGTCCCAACCTGCCCCGGTCTCCCCGGCCTATTCCTTCTCCGAGATTCCGTACACCATGTTGATCATTACTGAATTATACATTGCCGTGTTGTGTTCTAAAACTTAAAAGTACATAATTATAATCCCAACGGCTCCGTGCAGTCTACGTTTAAGAAGATTCGTGCTACTGTGGCATAGGAATAAACATGGTTGATGAGACATAGGTAGGCCTTGTCGGAGGCCTAAACAGGTAGGCCTATGCCTTGGTTTCGGTTTTAATACAGTGATCGGTTTATAGATGTGGGGTAGGCTATTTGTAATTGTTGTTTTATGGTTTTCTACAGCAATGAAATGTAATTTCTCTCCTTTAGTCTTTTGAGAATGACTATGACTCTCGGCCATTTGCGCCGGGTTTTAGTGCTGTAGCTTTTTGGATTTTTTTGTTGGCCTTGTTGGTATGCGTGCGAATTCTCTAGTGTGTGTGCGTTGGGTGGTGGTGGTTGTGGTTTGGGCGGCCTATGTGCTTTCACGACATATCATGTTTACTCAACGATCCCTTCAATCCCAGTGTTCCTGGCAGGTTTCCAGAGCTAATCTGACTAAATAATGACAGGTTTTGCGAAGACTGTCATAGCTACCAGTCAAAGCTTGCACCATAGCCGCCATAGGCCTATAATTAATTTTATGTAGGCTACGTTCCCAGGCAAAGTGCTGGCCGCCATTGAACCAAAACTAGAATTCCCAATACCTGTATTTATAACATAACTTATAATATAATATAATATAATATAATATAATATAATCCTACAGTACACGTAATGCAACTAGAACATTCCTGAACCCATTATAGACGTACTCCATTCGTCAACAGCATCTGGTTAATTGGTTACTGTAACTGTCTCCAATGTTATTCGTGTTGCTTTACATGCTTATTGCATCTTTTTGTGTAGCATGATGTGCCGCGTTCGAGGCAAACCCAAAGAGACGAAGAGTGAAGACCGCAGCCGTAAAAAAAACCCATCATTCTTTCGATGTACCTTCTTTTTTTTTCTTTCAAGAGACGACCCACAAATCGAGCCTTATCTTGACATTGAATACTGTATAAAGACTTGGCGGAAAGCGCTGAAAAGGTCTTAATCTAGATTCAGGCCGGAAAATGCGTCCGCTTTTCTAGTTAAGGTGATTGTTTTTAAACATGACGCATGTCTTACCAGTGCACTCATCGTTGGGATTTTATCATGGAAACAGTAGACTAGATGGCAACTTTCTGCTGCCACAGACTTCGACGTTTTGTCAATGTGGAGCAGGCTACGGTTGTTCTGATGAAAGCAGTCTTGTGGTGGTTCTTTACCTCATCCGCAGAAATAAACATTTCCCTGTGTCATGAGGCCTGCTGTCTTTCATTTCACTTGGAAACAGATTACATGAAATGATGAACACAAACAACACGTCGAACATAAAACTTGGCTCGTGTCAACCAGATGCATCCTACCACGATGTTCTGGACACTAGAGCTTTTTCAGCAATACAATTACACTGGACACCCATAGAACGAACCCAAACTGAGCAAAGAATTTCAGCTTGAAAGTCCTCTGTCAGATCCTGAAAACGGACACAATGAAGAAAGAGTATAAAGCCAGATTGCAAGGGCAACGCACGTACCTCGTGGAAACTCTTGAAGGAGAAGCTCTTTTTGACCAGTGCATGTCCAGCAATGCTATCAACTTTACCGACCTGGAGCGAATCCGAGCAGAGAGGAGCGTGCCTGCTCGCGTGGAGGTCTTTCTGGACATTCTGGAGAACAAGGACGACGATCGGTGCTACGAGGTTTTCCGTGAGGCCCTGAGTCATCCCAGTGTGGACCAGGCGTTTATTGTGCCAGTGCTAGATAATGCGACTCTCCCAGACGACGTTTTAGAAGGTAGGCCTGTGTGTGTGTGTGTGTGTGTGTGTGTGTGTGTGTGTGTGTGTGTGTGTGTGTGTGTGTGTGTGTGTGTGTGTGTGTGTGACACTGACAGACATACAAACAGAGTGAGGGGGGACGAGAAGAGGCGATGTCGCAAGTTCTGCGATTAAACTGAGAGTAGATATTTTACAATATAGACCTAGTAGTCATTTTTGTAAAATGATGATGGACATAAATGGCATTCTCTTCTTCTTCTGCTTTCTCAGGGCATAAGACCACTGTCCGGTTTTCAGTTTCCACTGGTCTCTGCCAACACTGCTGCATTCAGCCAACACATTCCGAGTTTGGAGGAGCTCAGAATTCAGTGGTTATTTGGAAGGGGGGGGGGGGGGGGGGCAGGAGAATGGACCAATTTGAAATCAAAAAGATAGTAGATGACAAAGAGCAAAGGGAAAAGACAGTTAACCCTTTCATCGCCACTGTGTGACTGATTAGAGAACGTTACAAGCATAAAACTTCCAGAAGGTGGGGGAACTATTTGTACGACAGACCCCCAGTATCCCCAAGAGGAGAGACTCGTGGAGGGGCAGGGTTGTCCAGCTTCCCGTATGGAGGCACGAGGCATCTACCTGCTTCCCCAAACAATGGTAGGCCTATAAAAGCGTATCGCTGATAGGCCTAATTGCTTTATCTTGTGGTATGGTAATTATCGTATGTGTGTGTGCGCGCGCGTGCGCGCGTGTGTGTGTGTGTGCGTGTTTGTGTGCGTGTCTGTGTGTGTGCGCGCATGCGTGTGCGTTTTCTTGCGCAAAAGATTGTCGACAGAAAGCAGTCATCGAACAGATTCTTCGAGACAAGGTCGTTGTGAAGTCTGACAGCAAGATTCCCAAAGCAGCCTTGAAGAGCTTACTGAGGCACCAGCTTCGTGGCCACAAACAGAGTCTGGTGGTCTGTGATCAGGACATCGTCAAGCTTCTGTCGTCCGTCTTTCCCTGCATTCATTCCCAGAAGAAGAGAGGGAAAATGTATCCTTGTTGGTTTTGTTGTTCGAGGGATTTTTGAGTTGTTGTCCAGTGCGGCTGCTTTCGTTATTCCTTTGTCACCAAGGTGGATAACTATTGTTTACATGCATTTCTGTTTATTGTGTCCTGTCTATCTATGCGCTCAATAGTATTTCAACTACTGTTCAGAATTAGTCAGTTTCTTTTTTACAGTGGTGTTTTGTTTTTAGATATTTTTAACATTAGTTTGTACATACCTCAAAGTTGATATGTCCTGCTGATTTTCTATAACCTTGTTGACATTGACCTTAAACCTTGTAGCATTGGGTTTGTTGATGTACTCGGCGACATCTTAATATGTTGCTGTTGTTGTTATTCTTGTTGTTGTCTTTGTTACTTTTTAGTTTTTTACCCGACCAGACGCACAGAGTCTGCAACGGGTATCGTTTTCGGGTCTGTGTTTGTGTGTGTCTGTCTATGTTTTCCAATTTTCTCAAAAACTACTGGACATATATTAATCACTTCAAATCAAAAAAATGTATTCCCTTCATCCCTAAATATTGGGATATTTAGGATTATAAACAGCAAAAGAGAAAAAACACAAAATATAACAGAACATTTGGAAGCATGCAGAACAACTCAGATGCAAATTTGAGAGAAGGTAGGCATTTATCGAAAATTCCTGTCGATAATCATGACCTACTGGTCATTATTGATGGGGTTTTTTAATTTTTGTTTGGTCCAAGCACTAATCATTCAAATTGTATCACTGGTCAAAGGGAACTACCTACTCTAGGTATTGGGCAAACAGTAAAGCGAGAGTACTGTCCCTTTAACAAGTATGGTATATATACTAATAATGACTGGTTTGTTGCAACATATTAAAAGACTTGGTTTTTGTTTCTTCTGACCCTTAACGTATGAATAGCACCAACTTTGTTGGCATAGCCTTGAAGGAGTCAGGGGATGATACAGTTTCTGCATCAAATCCAGGTAAGTAAAATGTACATGAAAGCATGCACATGGGCAAATTGTTTGTTGTTGAGAAAATTGCACAGTACATAATTTATCAGTGTGAATTAATAAATTGGTTGCTAACCAGTTTTATCGCTTTTATATGTGCATCACTATGCTCTCTTTCTCTCTCTCCCCCCCTCTCTCTCTATGTGTGTATGCGCTTAGGTTTACGTATATTATTATTATATTAGTGCAATGAGTGTGTGTGTGTGTGTGTGTGTGTGTGTGTGTGTGTGTGTGTGTGTGTGTGTGTGTGTGTGTGTGTGTGTGTGTGTGTGTGTGTGTGTGTGTGTGGTGTGTGTGTGTGTGTGTGTGTGTGTGTGTGTGTGTGTGTGTGTGTGTGTGTGTGTGTGTGTGTGCTCTGATGATGATAAAGAGGAATCTCTACCAAATGTTTCTTATAAACTGTTTTGATTCCGAATATCTGCGCTTTCCTCCTCGATAATCACCTTGCTTCTACATGGTTTCTACATTCGTTGTTTTTTTAATACTCTTTCAAAATGGCTAACTAGACAAGCCAAGGGGAGCAACTCTGAGTTTCTTTCAGGCTAAATTCATAAACTAAGATAATCCCTCATGGATAAGTATTTTGTATTCATCAATTAGAAATCCAGATGTTTTACATAATTAAGATAAATGACACAATCAACATTCTCAATTTTAATGAAACATTTTATGTAGAGCCTGTGTATAACAATTGATGCTAATTTTGACTAATTCTGATTAAGTAAATAACACCAAGTATGAAATTCCTAAGTTATTGTAAACTTTGATAGGGGGGGTCAAAGTTAAATGGGCTATGGGATGTAACAGAGTTTTTCATCAAAAGAGAACAACTCATAGATAAATGTTCTTTTGTTTATTTTAATTAAGATTCAATTGAATAAGATTATACAATCACATTAAAGAAGATAATACGCCCGAACTTAATGCATTTTTTGTATGTGACATTTTCAGATTGATATTTAAACAGTGGTTGCATTTTTTATGAATCTGTAATCCACTTAGCTAAAAACAAAAATTGTTATTCCTCGCCGTTCGTCATGTCAAGTGGACAACATCCTTTGCAAAGCCTCCCCATGATGACAAATGTTAACTTGATAAAAGTGTCAAATAGTGCAACTTATCATTTTTATTTTTGTTCTTTATGCTTACCCAAGATACTATCTTATTTTATAGCTGTTTTCATGTTTTGATATACTCAAATTGGGTTCTATTCAATAGGCCTACAAGTAAAAGCTACAATGAACTTAGCTTTGCTACCAATGCTTTTCAGATGGGGCAGATGTTTCCTACTCGCCAAAATACATACCCGAAGAAAGGGTAGCTGAAGTGATGAGTGTTCACCTGGAGAAGATGGGTCTTGATGTGGCGTTGACGGAAGAACTAATGGAACAGGAAATCGATGGAGATACCCTAGAACTGCTAGAAGTTGAACATGTCCAGAAAATGTACCCATCGCTCAAGACAATGGGTAAAGTAATGAAGTTCATGCAATGCGTTAAACTTACACGAGAGGATCTGAAAAAGCAACCTGCAGCAATGGAATCAAACAATGCTCAGCCCTTGTCTCACAGGAAACTAGACACTTACAGGGAGTTTGATTCACCGCCCAAAAGGGCAGAAGCCTACGAAAAAGGTCTCATTCTGCCGGACGAATCGCTTCGTCCAGGCGGGAATCTTCTGGAACCCATTCACAAATACTGCACCTTGATGTCAAACGACGTGGAGGCTTTAGCGAAAGAAACATTAGCGTTTGCAGCAGCATGCATGAATGAACGAGTTAACGGAACCATCCACTTTGGAGTAAGAGGAAGATCTGAACAGAGTCCTCAGCAACCAGCAGGCGAAATCGTGGGGATGCGGGTGGATAAAACTCAGTGTAATATTGCCATTACTGATGAAATCTACAACTCGTTCTTTCCTGATCAAATTCACTTTGCTTTGAACTGCATCAGGGAACCGATGAGTATTCCAGTAATACAAAAAGAGGCTGCTGAGGGAATTCTGTCAGTGATCGAAGTTGATGTGGTGCCAAAAAGCGAACTTGTCAAAGAGAAAGCATTTTTCCTAAAAACGAAAGAAGAAAATGCTCCAAAATTGTTTAGATACATTCATGGTAATGTAACATCAATTGGAGGAAAGGATGTTCTTGATTTTGTGGAAAACAAAAGATCATTATGCGATCTACGAAAAGACTGTGAAAAAAGCTTCCAGAAAAATACGGATAAAAAACATCTACACAGTAAATTGCATCACTTACTAACCGGGGGCAACAAGTCTCAATACGCAGATATCTTCCCTGTCCTGTTTCTGAGTCCATGTCCTGATGAAATGACAAATGAATATCTGCTGGAAAATTTCCTATGCATCAAAAGCCTGGATCCACTGGTCGTATTCGATTTTGACCCTTTGAATGCTTCACAAACGCAGCAAACCAGCCTCTATAGTATGATGGAACAACAACTTGGTCAGGTACACAAAACTTTGACCACAGACAACTTCGATGAAAATAGTGAAGAAAACAAGTCATCTAGTAATACCTATGGTATCTGCAGATTACTGGATGACATAACCAATTCATCACTTCGTACATGGATTTTCTGCAATGGCTATGGCCCTCTAGGAAAGAAACAACTAGAGCCAGCAGAGTGGATTCGAAAAAGAGCACTGGGATTCAAGGAAGCCATACGTTTCTATGAGAAGCAAATACCCAAGGAAAACGCCAGGATCTTGATACTTCTTTTATCTCATACTTGCGAGGCTCTGCTTCCCGCACTTGAAGAGGTGTTTGCTAAATTTCCAGAACAGTGGATTCTTGTTGCTGAGAGCGAGAAAGTTGTGCATGATTTTATGAAACAGAGATGTTACGTGGACAAAGATGTGTTGGAAGAAAGATCCATAATCGGCATGCCATGGTCCCATGTTAACCAGAGCATCATGACTATTTTTGGGTACAACTCAGGAAATGGAAGTAGGCTTCCATCATCAAGTGGAGCTCCTGTTCTCTTGAAGGAAAGGAAGAAGAACGAGTGGTCTGACCTTGACATACTCAGTACAAACCAGTGTACAGATGAAGCAAATTATTTGTTCGAGAAGGGACTTGATGACAAACTGCGAGCGAAAAACAGACAGACAGAAGAAGAATACTATCGTGGAGCACAAGTCATGTGGTGGAACTTCTTTTTCAAGAATCATGTCCTGGAAAGGGATCAAATGAAGGAACTACAAGAGAAAGTAGAGGAGTATCTCAGTGACACCAAGATACCAAAAGATGAACGTGTGGGAGTGGTGAACCTCTTTCATCAGCCTGGTGCAGGAGCCACGACGATAGCTCGCCAGGTTCTGTGGAACCTGAAGTCTAAGTATCGGTGCTGTGTTGTGAAGCAAATAACAGACCAGACAAGTGATCATATCGCAAATCTTCGAGGATTTGAAGAAGAACAGCAATCTGCTTTGCCACCTGTAGTACTTGTGGATAATGAGGAAATTGATAAGGTATGCATGTTGCGCTCACAACTAAACAAGAAAGCAAAACGACTGGCAAGAGGCGGAAAGGCTGTCCACAATGTTTTCTGCGTGTTGGTTGTCTGCTCCCGCATCTCAGGTACTCTAAGCAAAAGACAAAAGGCCCCATACCAAGACAAGGCTTGTGTGATGCTTGACCATGAGTTGAAACCAGAAGACATCCAGTGGTTTGAAGAAAAATACAAGATTCTTGAAGACAGATATAAGGAGAAACAAGGCCTCAATCCTAAGTTGTTATTTTCATTCAATATTTTGAAAGAAAATTTCAATCCTAAGTATATGCAGCGTGTTGTGAACGAATTCATTGAAGAGATCCATGACTTCAAAGAGAAAAGGCTCCTGCGGTTTGTTGCTCTGATCAACAGTTTTGATCTTTCCTTTCAATCGATCCCAGTGAGCTGTTTCAATGCAGTCATGTGCCCCCAGCAAGACACAAAGAAGGCTAAACCAAAACTGGAACAAAAAGTCTTCTCCAGAGGTGAAATTCATTGGGCATCAACACTCAGCCAGCCGTTGAATGTTCTCCTGAACAGAACGTCAAAGCCTTTCTGTGGGAAAGACATCAAAGCCATCAAGATTGTCAACAATAATCTCTCCAAGAAGATTCTAGAAAATCTTATGGAGTGTGAGAAAGAGCAAGTGAGTGATGTCATTCTGGATCTTCTTCATGGTGACATTTTCAAAAGGAGCAACGAATCTTCTGTGCAAAACCAGCTTGGTAAGATGGTTAAAGATATGCTAAAGACCAGAATTACAACAAAGAAAAGGCGTGATAAATTTTCACCTCTCATTTTGAGCATTGGTGAAGATGAAGGCTATCAGCAAGCTGCAGATGTTCTCGAAGTCGGATTTGAAATGTTTGATGACCCTATGCTTGCCCAGCAGATTGCTCGAGTGTACATACACATGCAAAACTATGACCAAGCTGAAAAGTATGCTCGGATTGCAATAGGCATGGAACCTGGAAATTTCTATCTATTTGATACTCTTGGTCAAATCTACAAACAAAAGCTTCTTGGCATGTGGGATACAGTGGTAAAGAGCAGGACGATTCTAGGAGGTGACAAAGCAAGAGAAATTTTTGATGTTGCTTTCACAGCTCTGGATATTTTTCGTGATGAACAGTCTCTGAGCGATCAAGATGCTAACTTAGACTACACCAACTGTGGTTTGATGTTCCAACTGCATGTGATCTCAACTCTCATAGATATCTGCCGCTTTCTTCAGCCTTTCAAACACAACAGTTCGCTTCTTCACAAGTTTCTCATGGACCAGTCATTTGTCCCAGATGAACTGAACACATTTATAGGGAAAGAAAACATCCAAAGACTTAAAATGCTACACTCCGAATCAAAATCACCCCTCAAGAGACTTGAAGATGAAGAGATTCAATTGAAAGATGACCCAGCCTACCAAGACAGCACTGGTTCCATAAGAAATGCTGAAAATTGTCGCAAATTAAACAAAGTTAAAATCCGCTTGATCGCCATGTTTGGTGAAACTGCAGAGGAAGTTCACAAGAAACTACGTCCAGAGGAATTGTGTGAATACAGACGTAACAAGGTGATGGCAATGGGTGGAACGTCTTTCCTGTCTATTAGAAAACTATGCGAAGAAAAAGATGCTGAAAAGAAGTTTGAAAGCATGTATGACATGATGTACGAAAATGTCTGTACAAAATTTTGCACTGATGATGACCTGCTTTCTCTTTTGAATCTGACGATTGGATTGATTTCTGTTGCGAAGAGCTATGCCCATACGCTTTCCTTTCACAGTGCAATGAACTGCGCTCTGAACTTGTATGAAAAAACAGCTTCTCTTGATCCTCCTAATGTAGAAGCATGTCTTTATCTGGTGATGTTTCACTGGCCTACTGACTGGAGAATGCAGAATGGCCTCCCTCTCTGCCCAAGCAACAAGCTCAAAGAAGTGAGTGAAAAATGGAAGCAAGATTTTCTGACAAATCATCCAGCCCAAAAGCGGAAGAAACCAGATCAGCGAAAGCCCACTACTATGTTTTTTCTGGGCAAAGGACACGCTTTTGACGAAATTGTGTTCTTTAGTGAATTTAAGCACCTGCGTTCAACAGAAAGCATGTGGGACAAGGAAGAAGTGAAAAGTCGACTGAAGAAGTTGTATGGAACGCTTCATTACGGGGGCAAGTCAGTGTCAGTGATACTTCCCTCAACTGATGATGGTGACATCCGTCTAGATATCTGCACATCTCTGCCCATCACAGACAAGTCCATGTGGAACAAAACTGTGTGCTTTGTACTTGGCTTCGCGTGGTCAGGGCTAAAGGCATATGATGTGAATCAAGACATCATGGACGACGATGACCAGGATCCTCTTCAGCCAGTGTCATCTGCAGCCAAGAACACTGAAAGAAGTCTCTCCCCCCGAGTCCCACATGACGAGATGGTGGCCCACGAAAATGATTTCTGGGAGGAATATTACACTATCCATGACGAACTGGAGCGTATCGATACCAGACTCAGACACATGAGTACAAACAAGGTGAGCTTTATCGCATTTGATTTTGTTAGATTTTGATTTATGTCAAAACAATATATGTAGGCCATAGACCATGCTAGTTTTAATCTGTTACTCAAAACATACTGAGGGTTGAATTGCAAAAGTGCCTGTCAGCCCTGTCAGCCACCTCTGTGAATCCCAGAAAGTACAATTACAGAAATAATTAAAAAAATGATAATAGCACTTCTTGGCATTTCATGAAAATTACATTGTACGTTTTTAGCGTTTACCCCCTGGTATTCCTTTTGATAATTTAGCTTCTGAAGGGTGGGGTGGGGGTATTGTTTAAGTTAAAACATATTGCATTACGTTATGTTGTCAGAATTTGTATAGGCCTATATTTATCTTTTTTTTTGTCTTCACAAATTTCCTGGTTTTCATTTTGTGACGTTGACGGTTCCCTGGGAATTCTCTTAATTTTAAGCATTACAAGCTATACCTCTTGACGTAGTCAAAAGCATCACCTAACTCCCCAGACACACAACAGGACAAAGTTTAAAGTGAACACAAAATGGATTTAATTACATGTAAATAAGGTGAATCAAATCTTCAATCCAAATCAGAACGCACGGCCATTACCAATTCAAAGGACCGTACAATCCTATCAAATCAACTTAAATTCCAGACAAGACACAATCCTTGTTATAAAGCTTAGAACCATAAAGACAATTATTTAAATTTAGTTAGACCCCACACTCAGTTGGCCAACCAAACAAAACCTTGCGCTGACAATAATTCCCAATCTTCCTGAAATTATCATTCAATGAATGGCTTCATCCATCAAAACCTGTTCACACTGTATGAAGACATCAAAATCTGTTCATACTAAAATGTACACATTAAATGTAAAGGACAAATAGGTGGCTGTTGCGTCACCATGCAGTGAGGCAGCGGCAACACCTACACTTTTACCCAAGGAAAGCTATAACCTAAACAGGTGGCTGTTGCATCACCCTACAGTGAGGCAGCAGTTACACCTGGAAAATTAACCAGTCCCAACTAAATGCAAAGCCTCCACAGAACATACATCACAAATCGAACATGTTCATATTAGTTGCAAAATAAACCACACATACCCTTTCACACTCTTTATTTACCCCCACTCCACATTTACACAAGCCGTTGACAGCAAAGGCTCACTAAAGCTGCTTATAAACAGATTTAACTTGAAGAAAAAAACCCCGCACAAACAGATTTAACACAGATGAATCCTGAAGACAAAGACCGACGACTGTAAACTGAAGATCGAAGATTAGATACTGAAGACTGTTCACTCTAAACGTGTTGCATCATAAACGGCACTAACCCATCCACTTAGGTTGCATCAAGCACATAAAGTAACCATCCAGACAATACCTACATAGCACTGATGTATTCACTGATGCACAACCAGATGCACTGGATACATAAATCAGCTGAGCGCTTTGAAGAAAGGATGATGTCCATAACTAGCTGAAACACAGCTAGCCTACAAAACAGCACACAACGTTGTTCTGCTGACGAAACGCTGTCCAAGGTTCTCAGGCCCTGGCACCAAAAGCACCAAACCAGCAACTTCCGCAACAACCCGCCTTGGTGTCACAAAGGGAGGTAACCGCAGCAACGTAGTCGGGCCCGACTCCCACAGGCGAGAGGTAAGGTACACGAAGAGGGGGAGAAACTGCGAGCACGCAGCAGGGACCAAACCCACGCAAGCAAGGAGTAAGGCAACGAAGGCCAGGGACGACACCGAAAATCACTAAAGCAAGACTTACCCGACAGGCAGGAACAACAGGCACTCCTAACATCAGGGTGGGTTAACACAGCCAGAAACACATCCTGCCACCACTGTGTCCAACACCACAGGAAACACCATTAGAAGGCTAAGAAACATAGCCCACCAAACAACAAATAGCCAACACTACTGGAAATGACTGCAGCCATTTTAGACGAATAGATTACAAAACTAACCTAAAACAAATAAGAGCAGGAAAGCAGCTCAGCGGCACACAGCTGCTGACTGCACGGTCCTAAGCCACGCACTAGCCAAACTAACCCATACTGAACTGACTGAAAATAACGCTGGCCTATTTAAAGCATAACCAAGTACAGAGAATTCTAACAAAAGAATTGGGAATTAACTTCTCTTGACTTGTCATCTCTGGCTATCTTAAAGGAAAATGTTAGTGTCAAAAGTCTCATACGTTAAAAAATGCCACACCTGTGACATCCATTCTCTGCCCTTTCAAGCAATTGCTACTGATTGGGTGCTGATGCACAAAAATGTACTCACATCCTGTAAATAGAAAGAAAATAACTATCAGATAAAAACCTCACAATGTAGAATTGTAGACCTTTGCATAATGCTTCTAGGCTGCCATCAGGAGATATAATGCAGTGGGTATTGGCACTGAAAACGTCTTATCCTAAGCAGCCTCTAAAGCCATTCTTTGACAACTGTAAAGTATGGAATTACTGGAAGTTAGTATTTTTAAACCGCCACTACGGCTCCATTATCGGTTCAAACTCTTGTGCCTTCTATCGATCCTCTGGTGCACATTCATGTTAGGTGTTCTTTCAAAGGATGCCAGGTGCCAATGATTCTCTTGCTCGTACAAATGTATGCCTATATTTCGGATAATCACAACTTAAATGTGCATTTTGTTTTTCAAGGGGAATACTCTCATCTTTCCACATGGAGAAAGAAGGCTACCCCTCATCGAACGCCTACACTATTATATGTTTTAATAGTAACTTTTATAAATTGTTGATTAACACTAACAGCACTGTTATCAGTTCACAGTCCCAGCGTAGTATAAAAACAATGAAACTTGCACTATTAACAGTTCATATTATTATAGCCTCGCACGTGTGTGTGTGTGTGTGTGTGTGTGTGTGTGTGTTAGACTGCCAGCAACAAACTTCAACAAGACAAGGAGAGATGTGAAAGACGTCTGCACGACTTGCTGGAGAAGAGGAAGAATGTGCTGCTATCGGCGGACTGATCAGCTCCAAAAGTCTTCATGATTAAGTCTGCTCTTATCTGGGAGAAAAGAGAAATTAATATTTTGTGTGAGCAATAACCGGGAAACGCCTTCATCTCCGTTGTGATTGGAATGGACTCCTGGCACTCACCCAATGCGGGACAACTTCATTCCTGCGCTGGTTGCGTCACAATAGGGGTAACCAGTCTTAAAACGTACTTCTGGTAGTTTTAGTGGCAGAACAGACAGTCATTGACAAGTTTCCACTCATCACTGACAACTTATGCTGTGTTATTGCTGCCTACGTGAATGAATTTTGATTTTGTTTCCTTTTAAATGATAATCCTACAGCATACACCAGTTGTAACTGAATGACTGTGAATGTGTGCATTGCAATTGCATATATATGCCAAGAGGTAGATTTATTAGTCTCGTTTATTTACTGTTCAGTCACATTTTCACTCTGTTTTTGTGATACAAAAATTATCAAAAAGAAACTGAGAACAAGTTTTAGCCCGCCAGAGGGGGGCTTATTTGTTGCATGTTGTCTGTGTGTCTGTGTATCAATTTTCTAAAAACTTACTGGACAGATTTTATTCAAATTTGGTAGAGGAGTATGCGTCTTTTAAAAAAAAGAAGAAAAAAAGATCATGTTCGATGATAATGACCTTGCTGATTGTTATGGATTTTTATATAAAGAAATGTTGGGTCCAACCACTAATCATTCAAAGGTTGTCAGTGGTCAGAGGGAACTAACTTTAGGTATTGAGTATAGAGTAAAGTAAAAAATACTGTTCATTACAATTTGTTGGTCATTTCAAACTGCCTCTTTGCCAACGCAAAACAAGTTTTAAAACAAGCTCAAGCTTAGTAACCCTTGTCTGACTCTATTTCTTGTGCGCTGCATCTGCCTCGGCCAGGCATATTTTCTTGTCTGCATTCTAAAGAAATCGTGATGAAATTGTCTCTCACGGTTGGAGGTTTCTATTTGTCTCTTTTTAATGTGTTACAAAACCAATAACTTTGAAATTACTGTTTTGTCTTTATATTCTATATGACCTGCTGTAATACTGATGCTTCTATTTTTAGTATTTCACATGTGCGTGTTTGGTAAACTCGACATGGCATGCGATTACAATTAGAGTGATTATTTTTATTTCATTACCACGTTTTGCTTGCTGTCCTAATAAATAATTTCTGCTTTGTGATGATCGATTATCTTTTGAGGCCGACAGTTATGTACTTTTGATACTGGATTGCCCTTTATAATAATAATAATAAAATAACCTATTTACGCTTACACTTAAAAAGCCCTAAGCGCTTACAAAATAATAAGAAACAAAATAATAATAATAATAATAATAATAACAATAATAATAATATTAATAATAAAGGTCGAGCACGACCGAAATATTGGAATAAAAGCAACTAACTAGCTTGTTGGTGTTTCCTTTGTTTCATTTTCATAATAATAATAGTAATAATAATAATAATAATAATAATAAATAGCATAAATAATTGACAAAATAGAGATCACTAGCAAGAACACCACACACGCACGCACACGCACACACACACACACACACGCGCGCGCGCGCGCGCGCGCACACACACACACACGCACGCACGCACGCACGCACGCACGCACGCACGCACGCACGCACACACACACACACACACACACACGCGCGCGCGCGCGCGCTGCGCACTTGGTTATCTCGTCATAAAGTTTAACTGACTCACTTGTATAATTTGTGTCTTCAGTTTAAAGTTAGTGGGTCTAGCTATCGCTGGGCCATTGTCAGGTGACGATTTTATTCATATAATCTCTTGGTTGTTGTTGTCAGTGTATAATAGTTAAATGTACAGCGTGTGTTTGATGAAAACGGGTCCCATTTCACACCACCAGAAGTGACTCAAAGGTGCTCTGTCTCCTCTCGTGACTTGTCTTCATGTCTATTTATTATATTACTACCTATGAACTATATATGATTGTGCTGCAGCCTAAGGGTACGATAAAATCACGCATGGTTGTTTACTGGAAGTCAAACTGAACGGCTAGGAAGTAGCCTAATAGCTTGCTTTTTTTTTTTCGTTTTTCTTTTTTTTGCTCAGATTTGTAACTTCGTTGTGAAGCGCTTGGAGCCCCGTAAGGAGAACAAGCGCTATAAAAAATGGTCATTATTATTATTATTATTATTATTATGATAATAAAGTGTTAATGTCACATCAGTTTTGCCAAGGTGTGAAATCTCAATTGATCACTGAATTTTCTATGTTGTGTTGTCTGTAATGTGTGGACTATTTTTGTGGTTTATGTGTAGGCCTATATCCTGTGTGTTCATGTAGCCTACAGGAATATCTACCAGCCGTGAAGCAAGCCTGGTAATGTTTTTACTGGTGCTTGTTTGTTCCTGGCTGGCTATGTGACTGGCTGGCTATGTATGTATGTCAACGAAATACGGTGACGTTTGAACGGAGGGACCTAGGAGGCTCACATTTTGAATGCGCATAATTGATGTAATTATAAGGATATCTAGGCCAAGTTCAAAAATGAATGTCATTGGTCAAAGGTCAAGGTCATTGGAGCAGAACATGTGCGATTTGGGAGGGGAAATGTGCCGTGCGGCTGGTGGTATAGCGTTTGGATGCTCTAGTTTGTATTGCTGTGTATTTGTTTTTCACTGGAATCTCAGTTTTTCATGACAGTGTTGTTGCCATTTTCCTCGATTGGACTGTTTTTTTGCTCTCTTTTGTTTGTTTGTTTTTGGCTGGGTTACATAACTAATAAGGTACATTCCTCATAATACTTGATTATCCACCGGTTTATTTGTTGTTGTTGATAAAGAGTTAGGTGGCAGTTCTTTTACATTTAAAAAAAAAAGTTCCTTTCTGTAGGCTTATTCGTTTCTACAGGATTACTGCTTACTTGGCTGTGTAATTTTCACTTAATGTTCATACTGGAGTATCTGACTATGGACTTGCGTCACAATATCGTCAACATAAATGTGAATTTGTGATACATAATCGTTTGGATGCGTTGTTGGTAGTGTTGAATAATTTGTTTCTTTGATTCCCAGATTATCTTATATGATGTTGTAAATCTGCATTGGGCAACTGGATATATCCTTATGCAGCATAGTGGACTTCTTTACATGCCTTATTGTTATAGACTTTTGTTAAAGGTCGTAATAACTGTAATCATTGAATTGTTAAAAGAAGAAATAATGTTTTACGCCCTCTTTGGCCTTTCGGCCATGTGGGGCATTGAATTGTTAAAAACTCATCTGTGTTACTTTTGTAGATTTCAGATACTAGTTTTACGTAATGGCTTTGTTGTGACTTAATTTTAGTTCGTTTTCTATTTCTTCTTTTTGGTTTTTGCTTTCTTTCTTTCTTTTCTTTTCTCTCTCTCTTTTTCCTTTCTCCTTTTTTTGTCTTTCTCTTTTTTTTAATATTCTCTCTCTCTCTCTCTCTCTCTCTCTCTCTCTCTCTCTCTCTCTCTCCCCCCCCCCCCCCCTCCTCCAGAGTCCTCAATTATTTCCGAATCATGTCCTATTGTCTTTAACCGTTTCTTTTTTTTTTAGCTGTCCGTACCGCCGATTTTTGTTGTTGTCCCATAGCCTGAGCTACCCAGTGGCACTATCCCCATGACGCTCATTCTGAGTCCCTACCCCTGTCCCCACCCCGGATTGTCCAGCCGCAGGACCCTGAAACCGGCGGTCCATGGGGAGCGATCATTCATCATTGAAAGGGCGTCCAGAAGCAGACACTGTCACACAGCACTGCTGCCGGATCACTTCGGTGGAGTTCAGTGGAGCCTGTTCTGATCTAACATTATGCAGGACATCACCTACTAAGCCCCCTATTGACGACAATAAATGCTTAGTCGTGGAGCCAGCCTGAGTGAGGTCCTCCTCTGAGGACGCCACCACGTCCGTCCAACGACGGCTCCCATGAATCAACCGATCCCGTTGACCTTTGACCCAAACGCACCTGAGGGCGTCGGCCAGAGCAGTTATCGAAACTGATGTCACCATAAGAGCAGGGCATGAATGACTACAGACTTTAGCGACATTTTTTTAAATGACTGATGATGATGATAATGAGTCCTGATGAAGATGATGCTGTAGGGTCCATTACGGATTGAGACATCATGACATGGCTGTCCTCCACGCTCCCTATCACATTTATCCTGGTGTCAACCAGGCCCGGGAGAACCACACCTGCAGTGTTGGTCAAGAAATTAGAGTAACACTCTCAATACACATCTGTCAAGTGGATGAAGCTCGACTGTGCATGTGTGGTCCCAGTCTTCCCATTGAGTCCACAGCACACTCACTCTGGGTATGAGCTAGTCTGGGCCGAAAAAACCGGCACAGGACCCTGATGGGATTCGAACCCTTGACCTCCCAGCCACTATTCCGCAGCTCTAACCACTGAGCTACGGCGGCTAGTGTAACTTGAAATTATTGAATAAGCAATGTTGCATATCCATGGGTTAAGCGGTTTTGCTATAAAAAGATTGAACAAATGTTGATGGAGATTTTGTGGATAGTTAGGAGGTTATTCCAGAAATAATGTAGAAATTTGATTATTGAAACTATTCCATTGTTCCTGTCGTTGTTGTTGTTAGTTCTCCTTGGGGATGGTTAGAAGTTTTTTTGTAAAGATTATAAACATTATTTTCATGGCATTTTGAAGAAAGCTTGGGTTTTATCTGGCAATTAATGGTTGGACACTCTGACTTTATTATACTAATACATAGATTGCTTAACTACCCTTTTGATCATGTATGCTCGCCTGTCGTGCCTGATTATGTCCACCAGACACGAAAGCAGGCAACTGCTAGTGCTAATCTGGAAATTTGGGCTGTAATTTTTTTTTATTTTATTGGAGATGCCTTAGAGTGACTTTAAATAACATCCCTGAGGCCAGCTCTCATAATGAAGACCTCTTGAGGACTTTTTGAATGGGGATGTACCTTGCTTCTCGGCCATTACGACTTTTAATAGCATGACGCACTATGGAATGGAACTCGCACTCCATTGTATTTGCTTTTTATCATTTAAACAAAAATGGAAAACCGAGTTACATCCCCTTCTCCATATCAAGGCTTTCTGTTTTATATATTGTGTATTGTGTTATTTATCTACATAATTTTATTTATGAATTATTGATTTCATTCTAAGTTATCTGTTCTATTATGTGATTTGATAATGGATTATCTGTTACGTGTGGACATTTTCACTCTGGATTGTCTGTTTTCTGTTGATTTTTTTATATGCTGAATTGTTGTTTCATGTTGAAGTTTTGACAATGAATTATATTTTTTGCATTGTTAATTTGATATCAGACTACCTGTTTGGTGCTGTAATATTGATACTGGATTATTTTTTATGCTCTAATTATGACACGTTATTATCTATTTAATACTGTAAATTTATATGAACTGTGTCTTGCGGTATTTCTGATTCTGTATTGTGAGTGGTGTACTGTAATTTTGATATTGCCTTATGTAGCTCATATGCTGAATTATCTGTTTAATGCTGTAATGTCGTATTATCTTCTTCATGTTGTAATCTTGTTACCGGATTATCTGTTTAATGCTGTATTTATTTATATTCGATTATGTGTTTTACGCTGTAGTTTTGATACTGGATTATCTATTTCACGCTTTAATTTGATATTGGATTACGTGTTTATGCTGTAATTATGATATTGGATTATGTGTTTATGCTGTAATTTTGATATTGGATTACTTGTTTCATGTTGTAACTTTGATATTGGATTATCTGTTTCATGCTGTAGTTTTGATACTGGATTATCTATTTCACGCTTTAATTTGATATTGGATTATGTGTTTACACTGTAATTTTGATATTGGATTATTTGTTTCATGCTGTAATTTTGATATTGGATTATGTGTTTATGCTGTAATTTTGATATTGGATTATGTTTCATGCTGTAATTTTGATATTGGATTATGTCTTTATGCTGTAATTTTGATATTGGATTATTTGTTTAATGCTGTAATTTTGATATTGGATTATGTTTCATGCTGTAATTTTGATATTGGATTATTTGCTTCATGCTGTAATTTTGATATTGGATTATCTGTTTCATTCTGTAATTTTGATATTGGATTATGTGTTTATGCTGTAATTTTGATATTGGATTATTTGTTTCATGCTGTAACTTTGATATTGGATTATCTGTTTCATGCTGTAGTATGATACGGGATTATCTATTTCACGCTTTAATTTGATATTGAATTATGTGTTTATACTGTAATTTTGATATTGGATTATGTGTTTATGCTGTAATTTTGATATTGGATTATGTGTTTCATGCCGTAATCTTGATATTGGATTGTGTGTTTATGTTGTAATTTTGATATTGGATCATTTGTTTATGCTGTAAATTTTGATATTGGATTGTTTTTCATGCTGTAATTTTGATATTGGATTATGTGTTTATGCTGTAAATATTGATATTTGCTTTGGATTTTGATATTGGATTATGTTTCATGCTGTAATGGATTTGATATTGGATTAATTTTGATATTGGATTATGTGTTTATGCTGTAATTTGTAATTTTGATATTGGATTATGTGTTTATGCTGTAATTTTCATATTGGATTGTTTGTTTATGCTGTAATTTTGATATTGGATTATGTTTCATGCTGTAATTTTGATATTGGATTATTTGCTTCATGCTGTAATTTTGATATTGGATTATGCTTCATGCTGTAATTTTGATATTGGATTATTGGGTTATTTGCTTCATGCTGTAATTTTGATATTGGATTATGTTTCATGCTGTAATTTTGATACTGGATTATCTATTTCACGCTTTAATTTGAGATTGGATTATGTGTTTATACTGTAATCTTGATATTGGATTATGTGTTTATGCTGTAATTTTGATGTTGGATTATTTGCTTCATGCTGTAATTTTGATACTGGATTATGTTTCATGCTGTACTTTTGATATTGGATTATCTGTTTCATGCTGTAGTTTTGATACTGGATTATCTATTTCACGCTTTAATTTGATATGGGATTGTGTGTTTATGCTGTAATTTATCTGTTTCGTGCCGTATTTCTGATATTGGATTATGTGTTTATGCTGTGATTTGTATATGGGATTATTGTGTTTCATGCTGTAATTTTGAGATTGAAAGGTGTTTATTCTGTAAGTTTGATACCGGATTATTATCTGTTTTATGTTGAAAATGTAATGCTAAATTCTTTTTTATGTTCAAGTTTTAACAGTTAATTATATTTTTTGTGTTGTAAATTTGATACTGGATTATCTGTTTGATGCTTTAATATTGATACTGGTTCATCTTTTCATGCATAGTGTGGTCAGATTTTAAAGTGGTGACAGCCCTGACATATGGCCTTAGTTGTCAACGGGGATATTTATACCTATATAATAAAATTTATTGTGCTTCTGTGTTTCTGTTTGCCATGTAACTCATGAACCGATGGGCAGAATTGCTTCAAATTTTGAATGGTGGTGTATCATGGTACACATAATTATTGGTTCCATAAAACAAACTGTGATGTGCTGACGATGACTTTGAAGTTTTGTTCTTGAGGCCATATCTTTCATATCGTTGGACTTACAATGTTCAAACTTGGTGTGAAGGTGCATTATATTGGCTAATGGTGATTCCTAATATTGAGTACTGATGAAGGTCAAGGACGTAGGACTTAGAGGTGTCAAATTGATGTTAATGTTTGGCTGTATCTTTCACATTTTTGCAGTTACATGCTTCAAAGTTGGCAGGTTGGTGGAAGGGCTCAATGTGATGCAAAGTATTGACTATTTTAATGCCCTTGCTTTGACTTTTGAGCTTCTCTATTTTACCCGTGGCTATAGCCATAGTGTGGAAACCCACATAACCATATGTGGGTGGTTTTGTTTTACCATCATGACCTTATGAATGCAGTGGGAGGCATTTGAAGCCACTAGACTTGACCTTGGCATTTGACCTAGAGTCTGTTATAGGAATACGGGCTGTATTAGTTGAAAACCCTTATTTTTTGTATCAGCATTACCCAATGCTGGTACGGGGGCACATTATAAACCCCCAGAGGAAACCGCAGCCAGAAAATAAGTGCTGTGAAGTGAAGCGAGCAGGGCATTTAGCTGCTAGCAAGTAATATAACTAAACTTATCTGCTCATGCTCTAATTGTGACCCGCTCTGCTTAATGCTGTACATTTATATGGTCCGTGTCATGCTGTATTTTGATTCTGTTATACACAACAGAACCATCAAAAAGATGATGGCGGTTGTCTACTGCAAGAAGAAGAAGACGAAGTGGTGTACTGTAATTTTGATACTGCTTTATGTGGTTCCTCTACCTGATTATCGAATTATCTGTTTAGTACTGTAACTATGTCGCATTATCTGATTCATGTTATTGGATTATCTGTTTCATGCTGTAATTTTGATACTGGAATAATGTTTCATTCTGTAATTACATCGTGCTTACATCATATTTTCAATGACGTCATGCAATCACGTAGAACATGACATCACGATGATAGTGTGTAAGCAAATGCGTTAAAGAATGAAGTTTTGTTTGGTATCTCCTTTATACCTGTATGTTTTATAGATTACAAATGGAAGGGTCGTTGCCAATATTTACTGATCAACCCCCGTAATTATCTGTTTTGTGTTGCAAATTTGATACCAGATTATCTGTTTCCTGTTATAATATTAACACCCCCGTCGAGATACCTGGGGAGGGGGAGGGTATTCCTACAAATAGTTCCCCCACCTTCTGGAAGTTCTGTGCTTGTAACTTCCTCTATTCTGTCACTCTCTTTGACTCTGCCTTTTATCTTTGCTTGCTGTCATCTACTATCTTTCTTGCCATTTTCCTGCCTTTGTTCTAAAAATCCTTATAGAGAGATTTTTTCCAGCTGAAGACGGACATGCTGGGCCTATTTCTTAGGCGCATAACGGCAGCATGACGCATCTGCGCTGATATGACAGGAGTCTGTCTGAGCGTTTGAGGAAGAAATAGTGATACTGGTTTATCTTTTTATGCTCTGTTTAATATGATGTAATTCTACAACATATGTTTCATGCACGCTGTATTTTGATTCTGTATTATCTGTGCTACACTAAAATTTTGATACTTACGTATGTGGTTCATCTACTTAATTATCGAATTGCCATGTTGTAATGTCGCACAATCTGCATCATGCTTTAGTTTTGATTCTGGATCGTCTTTTTCTTGTCGTAATTTTGATACATGAATATCTCTTTCATGTTATAATATTGATATCGGATTCAGGATTGAGTGTCCCATCATTAATTTTATAAGAATATGTGTGAAGCAAATTTCAGTCTCATTTTGCCCATGAGACGAGCGTTAATGTCTAGCATTCGTCTCATGGGCAAATTTGACTGAAATTTTCTTTATTTCATGATATAATTGGGGTGGGCTTCTTACCCGCCCATGCGCTTTTTACCCCGTCTTCCCTGAGGTCAAATTGTGATTGCTCTGTCTTTTGTGACGGATTATCACTTTCACTGTGTAATAATGTGAGTATGCATACCCGTTCCATGCCGTAATTTTATTACTGGGTTATATCCTTCATGTTGTAATTTTGATATTGGAAGGTCTGTTTCCTGCTGTAATTTTTCATACTATATTATTTGTTTCATGCCGTAATTTGATTCTGGATTATCTCTTTCAATTTATGCTGTAATGTTTATTTATATCGGATTATGTTGATATGCTATACTGTATTACCTGTTTTATACTGTGGTATCTGACACACTTGTATCATTGAACGTTAATTGTGCCCTTTTAGTTACAATTAGCATTGTGTTTAGTATCAGATGTGAGTCTGTGCCATGTTAGCATGTATGACCTGCTAGGAACGTACAGTAGGCCTATGTTGTATCGTTATTAACCTACTTTGGAAAAAACAATGAAAGTTTAATCTTTCACACTGAGAGAGCAAGGAAACAGCAAGAGAAACGATAAGAGCAGGATGGTATGAATAAAGTAAACGTTGAAATTCGAAACGATGTGCTCGTGCCCGATACAGAAGACAGTGCTGTGCGCGCAGTAGAAGCCGTGAAACCGGTAGGCCTACACAGTGAAACTGACAGTGTGTGTGACGAGAGAGAGAGAGAGAGAGAGAGAGAGAGAGAGAGAGAGAGAGAGAGAGAGAGAGAGAGAGAGAGAGAATACGAATACGAATGTTTAATCAGGTCAAGGCCATAGCCCCATACTGATGAAGTTCACATAAACAAATTTGTATAAGAAAAAGAAGGAAGAAGCCAACAACAAGCAAGCACATCATAATTGAAATAGTGCATACAAAAATGCAGCACAACGCAGTACTACTAAATCAAAGTATATATGCCTAGGACAATGCATTATGAATTATCTTGCTAGCTTTGTAGATGTACAAAGCTAAATCCAACTGAGTTTTTTCATGTTTTGATGCCAGCAATAAAATCATCCGAAAGTTGCATGGGTCAGAATAGAACTTTGGCTTTATGAATTTCATTCTAAGATCGTTCAAGACCGGACAGCAGAACAAAAAATGCACTTCGTCTTCTCTTGCTGAGTTACAGAGACTACAGAGAGAGAGAGAGAGAGAGAGAGAGAGAGAGAGAGAGAGAGAGAGAGAGAGAGAGAGAGAGAGAGAGAGAGAGAGAGAGAGAGAGAGGTGTGTTCAAGATGGACGCTCAACACACACTTCAGTCTTTGGAGTGTACTGCCCCCATGGATTTTGAAACTGACATCACTGACTGCCAACCTGCCATCGACAACAGAGTCGCTGGTTGTCACACTGGAGTAATCCAGGACTATGTCAGTGCAGAGAAGGCTCAGAGGCAACCATCGAGACAGCGGCTTCAGAAAATTTGTTCTCGGTCGGTCAGACAATGGGATTATCTGTGAATCTGACGATTTGGTCTTGGAACTTCCCTGCGATTCCCCATCAGAGAACGACGGCATACCGGTATGTGAAAGAAGAAGAAGCGCACATGCTACAAGAACGTGGCAAACGACGTGTCCTGGCCTGACCTGACGGAAGAAAACATCGTGACACTCATTATTACCAGCCGCGAACGAAGAGAGCGACCCCTGGTAATGTTTTCAGTGGATTCTGTTCCTGACTATCTCTCTATCTGACTGTTAACACGATAACGTTTGAACAGAGTGACCTAGGACGCTCAAATTGTGCATTCGGATAGGTACTAAGAATATCTAGGCCAATTCCGAAAATGAAGGTCAAAGGTAAAGGTCACTAGACCCGCAAATGCTGCCGAACACCTAGCACGATAAAGGATGGACGCTGACCTAGTTAGGCCCAGTTCAAACGTGAAGATCATAGGTCAAACGTCAAGGTCGCTGCCGAGCACCTGGCACGATAACGATTGAACGGAGGGACCTACTATGATTCTCATATTTTTGCATGCAGATAGGTATGCGGATAGGCATGCGAATAGGTATATATCTCAGCCAAATTCAAAAATAAAGGTCAAGGTCACTGGAGCCGATAATGCAACCGAACACCTGGCACGATAACGGAGGAACCTAGGACGCTCACATTTTGCATGCGGATAGGTACTAAAGATATCCAGGCTAGGCCAAGTTCAAAAGTGAAGGTCATAGGTCAAAGTCACTGGTGCCGAAAATGCTGCCGAACACCTGGCACAATAACGATTGAACGGAGGGGCCAAGGACACTCAAATTTTGCATGCCATTAGGTACTAAGAATATTTCGACCAAATTAAAAAAATTAAGGTCAAGGTCACTGGACCCAAACATGCTGCCGAGTGCCAAGTACCTGGCATGACAACGTTTGAACGCAGGGACCTATGACACTAAACGTTTGCTTGTGGATAGGTACTGATATCTAGACCAAGATCGAAAATCAAGGACATAGATCAAAGGTCAAGGTCACTGGTTTCTAGCGTCTTAACGCTCTAGTTTTCGTGCTTGGGGTTGATTTTCGAACAGAAAGACTGATATTGTTGTGGATCCCATGTTCAAATTGTCCATCAGAAATCCGATTTAATTTTACATGGCTCGCATATCGCATCGGACTGCTATCATGGGCTTAAAAGCTTAAATGGCAATAAATCCTTCATTCATTCATTCAAATCCTTCTCTCTCTCTCTCTCTCTCTCTCTCTCTCTCTCTCTCTCTCTCTCTCTCTCTCTCTCTCTCTCTCTCTCTCGTGTTTGATTGTTTGGAGAAGGTAGATGGCAGTTGAATGAGCAACACATTATAATGTCGCATTGATTGTACTAGTTTGTTGCTTGCAATCAGTTTTTGTTTCTTTCTTTCTTTATTTTTTTTTAAACTGTGACTTTTTATACCTTATTTTAAAATATTCACATCATTTAAAAAACTAAAAATCATGTCTGGCGGCACATCACGGAACAGCACCTTCATTGATTGTGTGAGTGTAGCGTTTTGATGTTTTTTAGTTCAATTTTTTTTTAAATTTAGAGAGAAGTTGGTTTCGCTAGTTTCACAGGCATCCCAAGTAGGCCTATCACATGACCACTTTTATGTATTTGTACCAACAGTGTGTGTGTTGTGTGTGTGTGTGTGTGTGTGTTGTGTGTGTGTGTGTGTGTGTGTGTGTGTGTGTGTGTGAACCACATTAACTGATTTTTTTCTCTTTAGTTTATGGCTCAATCAAAATGTTTTACCAACAAGATTACTATGCATAAAAATATACATAAGATGGTGTTTTTGTTTGCTTGTTTTACATGGTATTACAGCCGAATCCGCTTATAAGAAAACTCGCTTACAGAGCTTAATCTAGGATTTCTGAAAAAGAGGGGCAGTCCCCCCCCTCATATCAAAAAGGGGGGCACTCCCCCCTATCCAACCCCACATCACATACCTAAGAACCAGTACCCCCCCCCCCACAGACTTTAACACCTCAGCTGCTTTTTCAACCAGTCATTTTGGAACCGATGTTCCTTTGCACTGCCACTGTTGTCATTCTTTTCCGACGTTTTAGATGTAGAAGCCTTTTCTTCGAGGTCTTCACACTTGTTTGGAACAGGAATTTTTGTTTTCACTTTGCCTCTGCGAAAATCAAAATCAAACAGGGTCCCTGCCCGCTTCATTTTGAAGAACATTCAAGATGGCGGCCGAAACTCTCGCAACTTCCTGTCGGTAGAACAAGAAGAACGCGATTGGTTGATTAACACTAACATTTTGTCAAGAACCAATGAAATGTCGAGAAATCCTTCACTCCTGCTCGATACTTTCAGTTTGTTCAGACGACAGGTTTAGCAGACGACGAAGGTCTTCCCGCATCGATCGGCAAAAACTGCAGGTCGTTCTGCAAATGTGCGGGACTCGGCCCGCTCCCCGTGCCGATTATCGCGGGAAGGAACAAAATTTCGGGGGATTTTACCAATCCCGCGCTCTAGATTAAGCTCTGGCTTATAATCAAGCACAAATGTTTTCCCTGTCAAACTTCTTTCTTATCTATTATCAAAACTCGGATATAAGAAACTCACTTATAAGAAAACTCGGTTATAATCAAGCAAATTCCTTCTCCCATCCGCGAGGGAAACTTGGATATAAGAAAATTGTCATACAAAAGAGTTGGTTTGCAGTTCATTTTCTTATAAGCGAGTTCTATTTTCTTATAAGCGAATTACCATTGACAACATTTTCTTAAAGACCCACCAGATCACGTGTCAAAATTACGGGTTTCACATGTTTTCCCTCTTATAGCTGGTAAGAAATCTTGTCTTGACCAGGTTTGACTCCCATACAAATGCCCCCAAATTGAAAACGAAACAGAAGTTGACCCACTAATAATTAGTAGGGGCGTTTTACCTTAGGGTGGGCCCTTTACCCTATAGGCCTACTCCCCTTTTTCTGTCTGCCTTCAAAATACAAAATAAAAACCGCTCTGCAAACCACCAACTTTGACTACATTTCTTTTAATTATTTTATAAATGTTTATTCATGTTAATGCAAACAACGTTGAACTTGATGGCTTCAAATAAATACAACTGATCTGGATTGGTACAATATTGATCTGTTTTTATGCGAGGGAGTTGTGTTATTCATATTCCCAGTATGTGGCACTTGTTAAATACATTTCTTTTGATTATTTTAGAAATGTTTATTCATGTTAATGCAAACAACGTTGAACTTGATGGCTTGAATGAAAGAAATAAACTTGATCTGGATTGGTACAACTTGATCTGGATTGGTACAATATTGATCTGTTTTTATGCGAGGGAGTTGTGTTATTCATGTTCCCAGTATGTGGCACAAGTTTGTCTTTTGCGGTCGCATCCGGGCTCTCTTCCCCTTTATCTTTGTCCAATGCCTGTGTTTTTCACTCGCTGTGTCGTTTTGTGTGTAACACCGATCGATTATGGGAAAACTTTTTGATTGATCTCGATAATAGTACTATAAATGATAGTAAATGTAAGGTAATGCATCTAGGTAAGAATAATCCAAGTTGCAATTATAAAATTTCACACGGTACCAACAAACATATTCTAGAAACTTGCAAGGAGGAAAAGGATCTTGGCGTCATCTTTGATTCTGGATTAACATTTGATAATCACATTAACACGGCTATTAGTGAAGGCAATAAAATGCTGGGCATAATTAGAAGAAGTTTATTGGGTTAAAACTATATAAAAGTTTGGTTAGACTTCATCTAGAATATGGAAATCAGGTCTGGAGTCCGTTTTTTTAAAAGGCAATCGGCAGCATTAGAAAGGGTCCAAAGACGAGCAACAAAATTAAAATTAGTTAAAGGCGTTAGTCACCTTGATTACGAACACAGACTAAGGAAGTTGAAATTACAATCTCTGAAATATAGTTTTCCCATGAAGTTGCCCTGGTGCTTTGCCCATCGAAGGTTGAAAAAATAAACCGAAATATCGCTATTTTATCATTGTTTTTATATTTTTTGTTTATATTGAATCTCTGAAATATAGAAGAATCCGTGGGGATGTGATAAACACATACAAATGTTGTAACAGTGATAACAATACTAATAAATCTTTGTTCCAGCTAACAACTGACTCAAGAACCCGTAACAGTGATTTAAAAATACTAACCCAGTATAATAACTAATATGAGAACAAAAATCTTTTTTAACAGAGTAACAATTGGAATACCCTTCCTGCACATATTAAAAGAGCACAAAATCTAACACAATTCAAAAACCTCCTTGATAAATAAATACAGCAACATCTCAAAACTGCAATATGAGCATGACGAAAAGGCAGATTTGCCAAAAACAAAATATAAAAAAACTCTCAGCTGCGCAAAAGTTCAAACAAAAATGAAAGGACAGTGAAGAGGTCACGAGACCTAATGTCCTAACTACCTGACCTGATAATACTTTGTAAGAAGATGGAAAATTACCTGCTTGTGCGCCAGTTCGAATATGGGGTCAATCGGCATCGTCATGTATTTTTAAGAACTATAATTATCGTAGAAACGCAAATAAAACCCAAACTTTTCAGACCTCGTTTTCAGTCTTTCGTAAACTTTGCGATGAAATAATGTTGCAGCCCAACGTTCGAACCCTTGAGCAACGAAAACATATCGTGCACAGCATTAAATATGTACCAATGGGAGACCGTTTGCACCAGTACGTAAAATTTGAGTGAAATGTACAAATGGTTTAGCAATGTTCAAACATGACTAATGAAGAAAACCGCGCCCTAATTTTTTCTACTCACCCCTGTCATTTGCGCGTAAAAGAAGTTCCAGAAATGCGCAAATTGCCTTTTGGCCTTGTAGAGGCCAATGATGATGTCACAGAGGATACAAATGTTATGAAAGACATTATTGTCACTGTACTCGATCGCAAATAACACTTCAAGTTAACTGGTGGGGAAGTTCCTTAGGCAGAAGCAGTTACACCCTGTGTCACGAAAGTGGGGCTAAATCGCTATTTTGGTCAATCACATGATTTCTGACAGGCTTCACTGAACCTGTGGATCTGCCTGAAGACCCTCAACATGTTTGCACATTTCTTTTGCAGACCGTATGCTCAAGAAAATGTGGTGTGTATATATCCTCCATATTTTTGTAATCGACCCCACTGATTTTACGATTTCTGCCTGATCACGTGATCATTGAAAATGTGTCCAAAAACCTTTATTATGTACATTTCTATAACGCGTATTCATCAAAGCTCTAAGCGCTCGTGTCCAAAAACATGAATTACTCTTTAACCATGATTTCCCTTCAGGACAAATAAAAAGGGGAATTAGTGTTTCTGGGAAAAATGTGTTCATGATCATGTGACCAGGGACGGTATTCATGTCGAGATAGCATGAGACTTAGCATGATGCTAACTTAGAAGCTCTTCCAATATCCTATAGGATTTAATAGGACTTTTGGAAGAGCTTCTAAGTTAGCATCATGCTAAGTCTCATGCTATCTCGACATGAATACCGTCCCAGGGCGAATCTTAATATCTGTGGGTATGTTTAAAAAAATATGGATATACACACCACATTTTCTTGAGTCGGCCAAAAAATTTGCAGACATATCGAGGGTCTTGCCGGCAGATCCACAGGTTCAGTAAAGCCTGCCAGAAATCAATTGACTGTCCAACATGGCGATTTAGCCCCACTTTGGTGACACACACGTTTTAATTGCTTCTACCTTAAGGAACTGCCCCACTAATTAACCTGCAATGTTATTTGCGATCGAGTATAGTGGCAATAATGCCTTCCATAACATTTGTAACCTCTATGACGTTATCATTGGCCTCTACAAGGCCAATAAGAAAATTGCGCGTTTTTGAACCAAGTCTTTGGATTTCTTTTACGAGCAAATGAAGGGGGTGAGTAGAAAATTCAGGACGTGGTTTTCTTCATTAGTCATGTTTGAACACTGCTAAACCATTAAATGTTAGCGGTACGGGCGCATTTGAACGTTTCGCTCAAATTTCACGTACTGCGACTGGCGCAAATGGTTTTCCATCAGCGCATTTTTAATGTTGTACACGATAATATATATGTTTCGTTGCTCAAACATTGGGCTACAACATTATTTCATCACAAAGTTTACGAATGGTAATTTAAGCACTGAAAACGGCGTCTGAAATTTTCAGGTTTCATTTGCGTTTCTTTTGGCTTTCAGTAATTTGTTTTACTAAAAACTAAAAAGTTTTTTTGAGTGCACTATCAGTTACCAGAGGGGATCACAATCGATCTGTAAGTCTCTCTCTCTCTCTTTGAAAAATAAAGTTAAAGTTTCCAAGTTTCTCTCTCTCTCTCTCTCTCTCTCTCTCTCTCCACAGACACACAACGAAATCAATAGTTACTAGAAATACTTTATTATTATCATTAATTGAATATTGACACCTGTACTCATTGCCTGTTGTATCACAGATGTTCGGACATTGTTTAGAGCCACGTAATGATAACAACAAAATAATGACCAACCATCCATTTGATATCGACATGCAAACCTTTTACTGAAGTGAGATGCTAGGTGATGATACAGACATTAACAAAAGTTAAGGACCACTGGCTGAATTGGTTCAATTTTCTTCAAAAATGCAAAGTTCGATAGGTACCAGATTTTATCGAAATGCAGTGGCCAAACAAAAATGAGCAGATTATGGTCAGATGCATATAAATTATATACTTGCACGTCCATCCCATTCTGTTTAAACTTGAGTTTCCATAGTGACGGTTTGAGCAATAAAATATGGAAAAGTTTTGTTAATCAATTGATCTTCATAAGCTTTTTAAGCACAAATCATTCTGATTATAGTGGACATGCAAAATGCTCTCATTACATTCATTGCAAATGTGTAAGTCATATGTGTCATATTTGCACATCATAGATAAAATGGTGGAATGTTAAACATTTTATTTCTCAATATTATTATACCAGTTTTGGAAGTGGTCCCTAACTTGTGTTGATGTTTGAAATAGTGCTCTGAAATCATGGCTTACATGAGATATAATTCTATAACTGTTAAATGAGAATATAAGTTGCATTTTTAGTTCCCATTTCAGCATCCAAAACTGCTGGAAAAGAGACTAGCTCTATTCTTATCACCAGAAAACACTGGCATTTTCACAAAGTTGAGGTGGAAAGCGAGGAACTGTGGTTTAGTCTTGGACTGTATTTGGATTCAAAATGCAGCATCTTTCTGCTATTTTGATGTTTTATTGACCAAGAAACCCAGATCCATTAACGTTTATAAAACTCCTTATTTCACAAAATGAGATCAAAAGATTTAAATCTAGTTTTGAACAGCTTTGATTCTTTCAGAAATGCTCTCCATTCTGGTGAAATTTAAACCTAAACTTTTTAGCAAACTACCAGTCAAAGTGGTTTACATTACACTGTAACATGTATCTGATTACAATCCAACGGAAAAAAAGGTGCTGAAAATGTGCATGGTACGAATTCAAATGATTACAAATTTGCAACTCGGTTTCAACATTTCATATGGCTTGTTTACAACAACCTTTCAGCTTTTGACTACAATCTCTATGTTAAAAGAGTTTTTCGCATCAACTCGAACACCCATACACTGTAAGGCAGATATATGAAGATCAGTTGCACATACAGGATAATAAACGAAAAGATTGTTTATGCAACATGAAACTATTTCAACAGTTCTTGAACTATTTAAATGTTCAAAGTTCTTACATTGCACCTATTGGAGAGTAAATCACTTCCACAAAGAATGCATCATGAATGTCGATATTAATTGAAATCAATAAGGCATTAAAACAAGTGTTCAACGTAACCCCTCAAACATCTTGAAATACTTCACCACATGTTCAACAAGAAATCGATTATGCTTTTGAAAATAAAATTAAAAATGGGTTAGAATAATGGAAAAAAAATCAACTTTAAATTCTGCCGTTCTTTTCACTTGATAGAATCATCCAGTAACAGAAAGCATGACAAAGTACAGCAGCATGTATGCATCACATACAAAACAATAAACGAAACACCCATGAATAACAATTTTTAAAAAAACAACAACACAGTTTTGCAAAGTTACTTAACATTTCTGGAAAATATTAATGTTCCATCAAGCGAATAATAAACCATGTTAACAGTGGCAATGCATTGTTTATTCTATTAATTTTGACAATGGACACGTATTATGATGGCATTCACGTCATGAGCAGTTTGAAAACAGAACGAAGAGAATTTCGAAGGCACCACAGCAACTGCATGGACGGGTTTAGTTCGCATTGATAATAAACGCTCTAAAATCTGCATGAGAAAAGGTTTTTTTAAATCGTATTCATACGAGCCTATTTTCCAAAGATGCTCATGAAATTAGTTCTATTGTTTTATTTTTCATGCTTGCTATTTCTCGCTTCTATTAGATTGATTTACCCATTCTTATAGATCTTATAACTGTAAAAAAACACCAACAAGAGGTGTAAAGTATTTGCAACAACATGCATTTTTTCACTGAGTATACGGTATGAAAATTGAAGATTGAATTGATCTAGACTCTATATTTTTGTGCTCATTATACAAGCTGAAAATATTCACAGAATAGATCTAATTTCTCACAGACGGTGATTCATTATTATCATCATCTAAACATGGGAGTAGGCTGCACTAAGTAACGCATAGAATTTAAGATGCATAATTATTTAAACGCTTTAACGACAATGTTCATTTGCTGATAACTGTGCAATTTTCCCTCCTTTGCTTTCCTCACAGGTTATCTCACTACTACTAGACCCTAGACACTACAACAAACTCTGGCCCTTACCCCACCCCTCCCAACCACCCTCCAAAAAAGCATTGTAGATGCCTTCGCTGCCCACAACGTATATACACGTCCTCTATAGCGCTTCAGTACTTGCCACCGACGTATATATACGTCGCAGCTAGGTAGCGATATTGCTGCGTTCAAAAATCGCGCAGCAAACCGGCGGCATATGCGCAAGTAGTAGGCGGCAGCGAAGGGGCCAAGATCAATTTGAGGATCATGCCAAGATTGGACAGGACACTTTACATTCTGTCATTTTGCACAAAAATAACATTTTTTTCCCTTCCGTATCTTTGACCAAAGAAATTAAGAACATACTTCTGTTCCATGATAGGCCTATCTGTCGGGTTCTTGTCACGCAAATATGCGAAGCAAAA